>JASDQU010242677.1:40194-71347 GCA_032191745.1 Picea mariana
ATTCTAACAGGTCATCATGCAAAAACTGTATAAATTTTCATTGATGGGCGAAAGGCTCGAGGAGTTCTCGTATTGATGCGCATTAAACCAAAATTTGCGGGGGAATTATATTATCCCTTCCAAGTGTTGATTTCAAAATCATGAAATCTCGTTCGCACGTTGTGGCCTTCGCACGTTCACGAAACTTCTAATACTTATTTGCTCTTCGTCGTACGCGCCACCTTCACTTTTCTAAATATGCAATAAATAAGCTTTACAGCTAACAATTTATCATGCACCACCTATACAAATTGTCATTAATCAACGAAATACTCGAGGAGCTTTCCCATTCATAATAATTTAACCAAGATTTAGCGAAGAGTTACATTATCAACTCTAACTGTTCATTTAAACCATCATCTGCAGCAAACCAACGTTCTCATAAACCTATGGCATCAGCTCGACAACATTTTTGTGGAGATACACTGAACATCTTCGGGTGTGAGGACCAGAACTTCCAGTGGTCCATGGCATATTCTTATTACTCAACCTTTGTCGTAGAGAACCAAGTAATTTCGACCTACGGGGTTTCTCATATAGGCTGTGTTCCTGAGGTTTTTGACTGTAAGGACCTGGTCTCTTGGTGTGCCGATAAATTTATTTAAAAGAAAATAATTATTCCACTACGGGACCACTCTTCTGTTTCTTTGTCACCTTAGGTCTTCTTCCAGATGCTAAAATTGTCGGAGCCAACATTCATGTTCAGAGGAGAATATTGCAAACAGTTCCTAGCAAAGCATAATAACATATTGGACCTCTTGCCCTATTTTTTGGAAAACCCGCTTCTAGTTCCTGAAGATATTACAAGTATGCAGGTTGATTCATTTAGAAATCAATTTCGTGAAATTTCTTGGATGTTTACAAGAATAACGGGAAAGGAGTCCATAACAACTGTTTCTCACATGGCTCTTTATATTTTGTATTTCGCAGTCAACGAACAAGCCATTTTTTATTGGGGCAGGTTAATTTCCCATGAAATCTGTTCCCAATTGTTAAGCTACAAAAGGGAAAATAAATTTTATATGTCATCCTATTTAGTTTTTGCAATAGCGCATTCTTGTTGGTTTCCGCAACTGTCTCTGTACAAGAATGTCAACTGTGAATTCCATCCAGTAATGTTTTGGTACCAATCCTTGTGGAAGCACAAGGATTCCCACTATTTTTATGAGGTTTTTAATGGCTTCTTGTCTGTTTTCAAAGTTTTGTTGTTAGGAGAAGATGCTCCCTGCATATCTGAACAGGCAAATAGTTTTTTGGACAAGAAGGGAACACTTGAACTTTTGGATAATTACACTATGATACGAATTTTTGGCTCCATGGAACAACCTGCTCTCCTTCCATGTCACATTATGGATACAATGTTTACTGCAGAAGTAGCATGTCAATACAACTACTGGTTCTATCTGTTCCAAAAGAAGAAGAAAAAAAACAGTTCATTCCTCTGCCTTGGAAAGTAGGGGAGTTCGTGTTGAAAAATGTCAACAAAATTGATGATTTCATAGCACATTGTAGCATCTCCAACCTAAGATATGATGAAATCATAAGAGGGTTCGACCCCTATAATATATTTCAACAACATTTACAAACACTTGGCCTTGGCGATTGTTTCTTAAATAAACACCTGCCCAAAAATAGAGACAGTGGTGACAACGGTCTTGCCTCTGATGCCGACGATGTAGACATAGTGCAAAGATGAACTAAATTGTACACGCAACAGGGGAAATGCCCCGGTGAAAAGAGTGTTCAATCCACAAATACCACTCCAAAAAGTATGACATCCTGGAGCATCGCTCCAACGGCCCACCACAACAACAAAAAAACTCAGAGTTCTTCAAATGAAGGAGAAGATAACGACCCTCCTCATTCTAAAATTAATAGTTCTCACAAGCTTCTAGTTGAGAAGAAGAGAAAAAATAATTTGGGGCAGGCGGAAAAGATGGAAATTTAGAGAGAGAACATGGAACTTGACACTGATATAGATAGCATGATCTACTTCCTTGATTAGCCTAGTGACTTCATCCACCATATCCATCCAATGGACATATCTGTTACCGAAAATTTTGACGAAGATGAATCCTTCGTGTTCCAGAGCGTTGTTTTTGATAACTGGTCTAAAAAATTGATAATTGAGAAAAAAGATGTTAAAAATAAGAAAGGAAAATATCGTTCAAAGGTTGACGTTGCCAACATGCGGCCATCCCAAATCTATCAAATTCACACTGCGAGCGGAGAAGCACTTCATGATTCCATTGGAGGCATCGAGACCTATAATGACAAACTAAAGGACCAGGTCAAGGAATTGGAAGACACTTTCATTCCTATGGCATTTCTTGTCAATCCTTTGGAAATAGCCATGCCTGGTACCCTTTCACCCAATGTAAAAGAATCCTCCACCCTGCTCGCATCCTGTAAAGGATATGTGGAGAATAATATCAAAAAAATTAATGGAATTGGTTACCGAGGCATGGAAAAGATCACAAACCATCACTTCCATTGGAACCAGGGCACATAGGTTGCATCAGCTTTTGCAAGCCGAGTTAAAAGATGAAGAAAATTTCTTTTTAAAAATGGTCATTCCTTTTGGCAAGATTGTCAACAATATGACAGAAACAAAAAGAAGAGAAGAAGATCTTCCATCCAAAAACCGAATCTGTCAATTGAATGCATGTTGGAAAGAAAAAGTGAAGAACCTGCATCTCATTGTTCAATCATGTGAACAATCCATATCGAAGAAAGATAAATTATTCACAAGGTTGTCAAATATAGACTTAGCCAGGAAAACCAATGACTTCCAAGACCCTGACTTAATCGCAAACTCCTTGTCCTTAACTAGGAAAGAGTTCGATAAATAGGTTGATATGTTTAAGGTCTTGTCTCTAGAAATGTTTTACAACATCCTTCATTTTGATCAAGCTCACGTCCATGACTAGCTAGTCAAATATGTAGTACATAATGAGGAAATTCATCAGGCTCTCTGTAATCTTTCTATCGGCTTCCGAGAATTAGAAAACAATATTTTCAACATAAAAATCCAGAATGAGATCATCGTCACCCCAATGAGAAGCTACAATGAAGAATGGATCGAAAGGGAATTGAAACAGGTCGACGACAAAAGGAAATAGGCAGTTGCCAGCATTCCAACAGGCGTCAAGGACATCCTTGAAACCCCAGTCATGGACGACATCAATGAAATGAAAACCTCAAGCAAATATCCAAAGGGCTCATATGTAACCTCACTGTAAGTTTACTGATCGCATCCTGCTTTGTTTATCAACCCAGTTATTCCATTTTCTTAAATACATATGTATAGGCAAACACTTATACCTTTCCATTTTTTTTTTTTTGCAGGTATTGCACTCTATATGATTTCCACAATCCTGTTTCTTGTACATATTTTTGTAATGGTCCACAGGAGCCCCAATCCCAGTCTACATGACAAACACATTGAAATTCCGACTTATATGTAACAAACTTTAATTTCTTTGTATATTTCAAAACATCCAGTAGTATGTAACAAACTTTTATTTTTTGACATATTTCAAATAAAAATGCATTTAAATTTTTATATGTTACAAAATTTATTCTTATTTTTCACCAGTCTGTATGACAAATGCATTTAATTTTTAATATCTTACAGATTTTTATTCTTATCTTTCACCAGTCTGTATGACAATTGCATTTATTTTTTTATATGTTACAGACTTTTATTTTTTTATATATTTCAAAATAAATGGTGCTCTACAATGAAAGCGTCATTTACTTATACCCCATGTTCAAAAATGCATATAATTTTTTATATTTCTTATCTCCTTTTAATTTTATGTCTTCATATATTTTTATCTTTCACCAGTCCATATGGAAAATGCATTTAAATTTCCAAATTTGTTCTTCCACTATCAACAAATTTGTAGTTTCTTATATACTTTCAAAAAATTTATGTTTTCTATATACTTTCAAAAAATAGATGGTGCTATGCCTGCCAAGCATCATTTACTTTTGCCCCATTATCCGTGATATACATGTTGCACACAACATTTCAGTGATATACATTTTGCAAGGAACACTTCGTTTCATTTACAATTCAACCCCATTTTTCACATTTTGTTTTCTAGCCTAGTTGGTAGGGACTACGTTGCCACGCAACCTTGTTTATATAGAAAATATATTTACATACTTTTTCCTATTTATTTATATCAATTATTTTTATTAATTTTAATTTTTAGTACGTAAAAATCAAAATTTATTAGATTTTAGTGTCTAGAAAATTAATTCAATAATAAGTTCTTTTAAATTATAAATAGAAAGTAAGATTATTATATTCATTTTTCTAATTAATTTGTGCTATACACTAAAAAATCTTTCATTTCCTTAAAATTTAAATTAAATTGTATTTAATTTTTTTAATGGAATTATGTGAAGCTTTATTGTTTCAACACCTAATTTTAGAAAGAATTAAAATAAAATACATATTATTTAAGTATTACATATTCTGTTTAAGAATTATGTGTGCCAGAGTGAGTCAAGCACGTGGAAGCAGAAGAGAGGGACTGGAAGTAATTTTAGAAGTGTTGTTTGTGTGAATCCTATTGGCAGGAAGAAAAGGCATTGGGTGGAAACACAATAAGGAGTTTAGTTGCATGAAAGAAATATGAACCCGCTCGTGAAGCTCGTCGAAGATTCCAAAGAAAAATCCATGCGACTGGACCAGAGACGCCCACGTGCGGAGATTGGAGATGGATTGGGGCACTGAGTAGACAAGAGAGGTGGATTCAGACATAGATTTGGCCAAGGCTGGGGCGACAAAGGTTGTGGGGAATGTAGTGATGGCCAACGTGGAGCCCTGGAAGCGCTTTGGTGATGGTGAATCTTCTATGATGGGTCAAACATCCTTGAACTATGCATTGTCAGTATTTATTATGACCTCTTAATCCAATTTATATGTTCTTTCAATATGTATTGCCAAGTTCCAAAAAATATTATTGGTATTACTATTACATGTAATGATCTTTCTTTGAATGTTGCCTATTTTTTGGGTTCCAATGTTGTTATGGCCCAAATGATCTTAGATGACATCCACAACCACCGTTAAGAAAGAGAAATCTTGTCCAAAAAAGAGGATGCCAATGCAAATTTATAGCGAAGGAAGTGAATGATATGCCACAGGTTGCAATTATCATCTATAATGAGTACCTACATGAGGATTGCAATGGATGGTCATTCCATGAATGATATGCCACGGGTTGCAATTATCACCTATAATGAGTACCTACATGAGGATTGCAATGGATGGCCATGCCATGAAAAATATGATAGATTTGGCGATCCAAATTCCTTGAGCACCCCCTGTATTTCAAAGGAGATCCAATCAATGATAAAGACATTATGTGGACTTGGTGTTCCATTCGATACAATATTTTAACTACATATCCTTGATGGGATCTTTTTTTTCTGTGATGGGTGCAAGAGACCTTAATTTATGTAGAAAATATGTCTCCAATATATTCAACTTCCATTTGAAAAATAAGTATCAATTAGATCCCAAGGATTCTTTGAGTCTTAACAAGTGGTATCAACAAGAGAAAAATCATTTTTTTTCTACCAGCGACCAGAAGGGGAGGATGTACCATTCATAATTGGCATCTAAACATAATGGATGCTTGATATGATGGTCAAGTGGTCTCACAACAACATGTTGGATTTGGATTCTACGTTTAGCACAAGCAAGGGGTGAGTTTCATTAGTTTTTTTAGTGTTTCTATTGAGTTCAATGTTTCATTCAATATAATTAGTACTCTAAAATTGAGAAATTGATTATTGTATTGGTTTGTGTAGTACCAATTACACAGAGTTCTTGCCTTCGATTCTTAGTATAGCATTGCTCTTGTTGCATGGACATTGTGTTCACGCAATAGAACATCAGATATATCCTAGTGGCTTAGACCACTCCTAGATGCATGTAGGAAAAGATTCCCAAATTGAAAACTAAACGTTGTCATGAAAGATGATGCATTAGAAGAAATTAAAGCATTGAGGTGAGACAAATATTTTGCACGTTATGTATGTATGAATTATCATTAGCACCTATACACATAATGTTTGGTTGCTATTACATTTAATGATGAATATATTTGGTTGCTAAATGTTAATCATGTTCAATTAACATAAGAACGATATCATTTTTCTTGTAGGAAAATTTTGGGTTGTCACGTCCTCTGTAGTTGGCATGTTCGTCATGCTTGGTCAAAAAATGCATTTCAATTGGCATCTTCCCCTGAAATATCCATGGAATTATCTCATAGCCTAGGTGAGATAATGAACTGTTGTCATGATCATGTTGTCGTTAGTGAGGCAATGCAAACAATCTTTGAATTTTTTTTTGGCGAAGTTAAGTTTTTGGATTACTTCATAAAACATTGGTTGGAAGGGGATAAGATATGTAAGTTACTTATTATGTTTTCTTAGATCACTTTCCCAAACAGATATAGATCATTTTAATTTAGTTATAATTAAATGTCATATTGAATGAACATATTAATGATTGGTTATATTTTTCTTATTATATATGTGGGAAAAATGTTATCAGGACTTTACTCATGTAAATCAAGAGTCCAATAGTTCAATTGAATCATACCATTTCTTATTGAAGAACAAGTTCTTACATGACCAAAGGCGTAAATTTTCTAGGAGAATGGAATGGTTGATTTTCTCCCTATTGAAGAGGGTGGAACCTTTTTTTGTGCATCAAAACTATTTGAAGGAGTCTGGATTTGTAACAAATTGGAAGAAGGAGAGGTACCTTGAAACTCAATTATAGAAATATAGGATAACTCCTGATAATGATGTTAGTCCTCATGACATTATTGAATGTGCATACATGGTTATTAGATAGAGAGATTGTGAAAAATATTATATTGTATCAACATCTACGGCAAATGGTCTAGTATGTTATTGTCCATGTGTATTGCGAGGAAACATATGCAAACATGTTTTGAAAGTTAGTTCTCTATATGGAATTTGTAATGAAGTATCTCAAGAAGATGCTATAGAGGAAGAAACAATGGATGAGCTTCTAGAAGAAAAAGACACTTACATGCCTCATACAAATGATTCCACAAATGATACCAATGGGGACAATGAGAATGCTCATGAAAATAGGAATGGGGACAATGTTGGAGGAGATGATGGAAATTCCCTTCATCAAGGAAACATTGATTGTGATTTGATTATACAAGGGATGTTAGAGAAGCTATAAGGATTATGGGTGATCCTTATTTATTGCATGAAATTTATCCATTAAATTTTACTTTATTATAATATGCTATGGTATTTACATATCAATTTTAATGTTTTATATGATTCATCTATTTTAAAATTTTATACATTTAAATTGGAAGGATGCAATCGATTATGCACCATGGGAACAACATCAATATTTTGAAATGAAGGAGTATTTGGAAAGATTTCTTATTGACTTCAATGATAAACTTATAATGGATTTTGAATTCACCAATGACCCACAAGCATTTGATGGATCTCTAAGAAGAAAGAAAAGTTGGATTAGCCCTAGCTTTAAGAGTTGACGAAGGTATCGACAAGATATAGCATAGGAATTGAATGTGAATGTTGAATAATATATGCCATACAAAATTACCAAGTCTATCCAACATGGGAGGAGAAAAGTTGCATCCATGCCAAATCCACAATGCAGGACAATAGTTGCATCCATGCCTAATTGGGACAATCAAACACATTTGCCTTTTGATTTGAATAATTTCTCTAATGATAACAATTGATATATATCTTGCTATGTTTAAAACTCTCCAAATAGTTCCTACCAACAATTTTTGTTTCTTTCCATACCCCTACAAAATTTCCATTGCATTTTTTGAAGAAGTGGAAGCCATTGGGTTTTCTAAATACTTATTTAACTCACTTAATCATTGGGAACACATTCTGGTTAATTTTGAAAATATAATAAACACACGGTAGTGATCTACAAAAGGAGCTATTGTTGGTTTATTTCATTTAGTAGTGAGCTTCTATGGAGGATTCAATTTATTTATTCATTCAATGTATTTTCTATGCTTTATTCATCCAATTGTAAGTCACCAAGATTATTTTCTCCACATAAATTGTCTTGTTCCATGTGTCTTCATGTATCTCTTTATTCTTCTATTATTTTGTCATGGTTAACAATTAATCTCCTTTTATGCATAGAAACCACCATATGTGCATGCTTTTTTTGTTTTTGTTTCTTATTTTGCATTGTCTGATTGTTGGATATGCAATGCATATGTTTGGGAAGGAGACAATGCAACTATCTAAAACAATGAAATGAAAAAAAATAAAACTAGAATATGTCACCTTCCTTAGCAAGATATTTGCATGTTGCCATGTAGGAATAGATAATAATTTGCTGGTAAAACAAACCTTGTTCATGTTTTCACAAAATGAACAAATTGAAAAATAAGCATATTAGATATTATTTTCAGGATTAACTGCGTAGTGTAAGTCATTAATCTATGACCCATATCCATGAGTATTAGTCACAACTGACCAATAATTCTCACGGGATGGCTGGCAACATATGACATATGCCAAGGAACCGACAAGTATGTCTTTTTTAAGAGGATAAACTGATAAGGAATGGTAGTTTCACATTCTCCGACACAACCAATGGATTAAAAAATAAGAACAAGAGCCAATTTATTGGATTGTCAAAAATTAATAGTCTTAGATAGATAATTTGATAATGGATATATTGATTACGAAAAGGTGAGCTTGGTATGCAAGTGAATTGTGAAAAGGCATGCGAAAGCATTAACATATGAACAAATTTTATGTGTTTCCCAACGAATATCAATCCACACTTATAAACACATTTATTATTTTGTTACTATTGATTGATAATTTCAATAATGATATGTGAAGAGAACTTTCAACCATGTGCAACCTATGCATGATGAAGCCATTCAACATATTTATAAACCTTGTATTGAACATGTTTTAAGTGTTCCATGTCTTAAAAGTTTTCATTGCACACTTAAAATGATATTAATTTTTTGAATCCACGTGCATAGTCCATTAGGAATTATTTTATATCTTTATCATGTTAAGCACATGGCTTTCCATTGCTTTGCTTTGTGGTTGGGTCATTCCTATGCTTGGCACATTGTCTTTCCAAACTCTCACTAGTTTGACACCTATTAGGGTTATTCATTTGCTCAATATTGGCTCTTCATTGTTCAACAAACAAAGGTGTGAAGCAATATTCCTTTCCTCAATGACTTAGATAAATTTCTTTGTTCTACTTCAAAATTCATTGCTCGAGTTCTAGTCCTTCATTATTACTATCATTTATTCTCTTCTTTACTCAATGGTAACATCACTTGGTTGTTCAACACTTAATTATGTCCCATTTTTTTTCTATGGTCACATTTAATCTTCCCCATTCATTAAGCACTACACTTCTATGAGCCATTAAGTATGGTTTTCCTTGTTTGGTTTTTTATACATAGTCTTCTCTTCTATATTTTAGCCATTGAAATATTTCTTGAGCCTCTAATTTCACAATTTGTTTATGCATATACATAATCTTCTACATTCTTAACAACACAGCACATTAGATCTATTTTTCAAAATAATTGTAGTAAAATCGAACTCGATAACTTAGTCATATATATCCTACATATTTTGATGACCCTTTTCTTGAGCATACAACATCCCATGACCCCCCTCCTTTTGAGGCCTCTTATGGATATACTCATTTTTCCCGTTATGAGTTTCCCATTACTTTGTAGCCATCATCCTCTTCTCAATTTTTGAAGGAATGCCACAACATTTGTTCACTTGTTCATCAATTAGCTAGGATTCATGATCATGTTTTCATTACTCTCCAGGTGTCTCAAGAGAACTATAAAGGCTTCTCGTGACCATCATCATACTCCATAAACATTTTAGGTTGTTGAATGTGTATGGTTGGACCTAGAGAATTAGAGATTTAAAGGCTAGCACAATCATAAAGTTAAAACCTATAAACTACAACTCTTACACTATTATTCAAAAAATTAGTGATAATGCTTGTCATATGGATTTTTCATCTTATCTTTGAGGGGAGAGATCTCACCTCTAACTATGCAGAAGAGATACTTTGTATATACACATTTGGGCTTCCGTAAATGCACATATACGAATGAAAATGTGCTTTGATGAAAGACAAAAATGTGCATTTCCAGATATGCGCATTTATGGAATCGAATATGCACATATACATAAGCTCTCTTTTATATATGCAAATTTTACCTTCAGTAAATACGCATTTACGGAAGACTAAATGCGCATATAAGGAAGCTCTCTTCTGTATATGCGCATTTTTTTGTCTATATATGTGCATTTACAGAAGGAAGCAATGTGCATTTACAGAAGAGAGCTTCCATATATTCGCATTTTGGCTTCTGTATATGCACATTTACGGAAACCAAAATGTTCATATACGGCAAGAAAAATGATTAGTTTATGATTAATGCTAAAATGAATTCTCCTTTCCAGAAGTATGTTATATCAAGAGACTTGCCAGGCATGCAGATTATAAATAAACCATGTTGAAGCTCTCACCGCCCTTGTTTTTTTTTGTTCTTTGGTTTTTGAAGTAGATCTTTTGGGGCCATCCAACGATTTCTCCTCTAACTTTGACAAGTCAATTATTGTGTCTTTGTGGTGATCATAGCTATTATTTTCTTGTAACTAAGTGTCTTCAATCTATTTAGATGGGACATTTGATTCCATTAAGTGTTAGGATGTGGAATCTTGTTTCTTATCTCTCCTATGACTTCTTATGGAGTAGTGTTTGAAGACACTTCCTCTTCTTGCTTCAGTTCTATGGCCATGACATTCATTTGTTCTATAAACCTTGATGCATTTTGGCTTCTGTAAATGCGTATATACAGAAGAAAAAATGAACATATATATGGAAGCTATCTTCCGTAAATGCACATTTTTGTCTTCCATAAATGCGCATATAGGGAAGGAAAATTGCACATATACAGAAGACAAACTGTGCATATATGGAAGTTCTCTTCAGTAAATGTGCATTTCTGCCTTTCGTAAATGCTTATATACGGAAGGAAAAATGCACATATACGCAAGAGAGATTTCGTATATGCGCATTTTGGATTCTACAAATGCGCATATATTGAAGGCAATATGTACATATATGGAAGCTCTCTTCTCTAAATGTGCATTTACTAAAGGAAATATGCGCATATACGGAAGCTCTCTTCCCTAAATTCACATATACAGAAGCTCTCTTCCGTAAATGTGCATTTTTGTCTTCCGTAAATGCGCATATACAGAATAAATATTATGTATATGATCATGCATATACAAAAGGAAAAATGTGCATATACTACCCACCACCCTATGCACATTTACGGAAGAAAAATGCGCATTTAAAGAAGAGAGCTTCCATATATGCGAATTTTGGATTCTGTAAATGTGCATATACGAAAGGTAAACTGCGCATATATGGAATCTCTCATCTCTATATGCACATTTTTCCTTCCGTATATGTGCATTTACGTAAGGAAAAAATGTTCATTTACAGAAGATAGCTTCCATATATGTGCATTTTTGATTCCGTATATGCACATTTATGGAAACCAAGATGCAGATATATGAAATCTCTCTTCCGTATATGCACATTTTTCCTTCCGTATATGCACATTTTGGCTTCTATATATGCACATTTTGGCTTTCGTAAATGTGCATATACAGAAGGAAAAATGTGCATATAGTGCTTCCGTAAATGCGTATTTTGGCTTTCGTAAATGCACATTTTTGTCTTCTATAAATGTGCATATAAAGAAGCTCTCTTCCATATATGCGCCTTTTTCCTTTCATATATGCACATTTATGAAAGACAAAAATGTGCATTTATAGAAGAGATCTTTCATATATGTGCATTTTGGCTTCTTTATATGCACATTTACAGAAGCCAGAATATGCATATATAGAAGACAAAATGCACATATACAAAAGAGAGCTTATGTATATGCACGTATACGGAAGCCAAAATGCGCATATATGGAATCTCTCTTCTGTAAATGCACATATATGGAAGGAAAGAATATATGGAAGAGAGCTTCCGTATATGCACATTTTTCCTTCCGTAAATGCACATATATGGAAGCAAAAATGCGCATATATGAAATAGTGTGAGATAGATTTGACTTAATTTCCTTTCAATAGTTGATATTGTTAGAATATATAATATGGTGTGCTCGTTTTACCATTGACGATACCCTCGTCACCCAACCACAGGCCGAAGCCTCCCTCCGAGCACCTTAACCTTGACCTGAGAATTCCTTTGGAAGCAAACCCTAGGCTAGATAGCCAAACAAAGAGCAACGCATCTCTCCCCAAGGATAGCGCATCACAAAAATCTGATCAGATAGTCCAAACCCTAGCCAAGAGATATCCAAGCCAAATACTGAAACTTGCTGCTGCTACAGCTGCACTTGCAACCCTCCTCCAAACCTGCGCACCAGCTGCAACTGCAGTGCGCACCAACTTTGAAAACTGCAGTCCTGAGATGTGACAAATGAAAAACTAGTGCCCTTTATTTATAGTAATTCTGCCAGTTTACTAGGGCCGACTTCTCCTTCTGGGTGTGTGTTTGTTCAGTATATTATTATTAATTCTGGCCGACTTCTTCTCTTGGAGGCTAATAGCCTAATATAAATTATATTCCTGAGCCGACAAGGCTTCTAGGGTTATTAGCCAATTCATTAGGGTTTCTCTTACTTTTCGGAGTCTTCTATTCTCGTCAAGTTCACATGTAGAGGTAAATACCTCCCGCAGCTACCATAATATTAACACTCCCTCCTAGCTAGAGAGGTATTTACAGGTAATGGACTTGAGCACAAAACATACCATTTACCCGGTAGCAACAATATAGGCATCTAGACTATTTCATGACTAGATCATGAGCATCACCATCACTATCAGCTGCATCATCTCTCAAAACCATACTTCATCTAAGTAATATGATGTTGGATAAGTCACTCTCACCATGGAGTGATACATGAGGAGTAAAAGCTCTGAACTGTTTTTCGTCTGGAAAATCTTTTTTCATCATTCATCTGAATGATCATCTCCAATAATCTATTGATAGTCTTCAGGGCAATTAGAACAAGGATAGAACACACCTGTGTCTATTCATAGTAGTACACAACTACAATCCAGTGGTTGACTACCACATCAAGTATCACACAAGTACTTGATCAACAACATATAGTTGCGAACAGTGAAACACATTCACCACCGTAGTCCTCATCTACTGTCATATAGTCTTCATAACAAACATCTGAGAGCATCCTGCATAGAAACAATGTTATGAAAAAAACTGTATCATCTGGGCCAATCTTTCACTCACGTCTGTGAGATCTGAAAGAATATCTGCCACCACAATAGTCTTCATCTGCATAGAAACAATGTTATCATAAAAACCGAATCAACTGGGCCAATCTTTCACTCACGTTTGTGAGATCTAAAAGAGTGTCTGCCCTCAGTATAGAATATCAACAATGATCATCTGGGCCAATCTTTCACTCACGTCTATGAGATCTGAAAGAATGTCTGCCCTCAATATATAACATCAATAATAATCATATAGGCCAATCTTTCACTCACATCTGTGAGGTCTGAAAGAATGTTTGCCCTCAACATAGAATATCAATAATAGGCTATCTGCCCCATTCTTCTCAACCAAGGAAGAAGGATTGTTTCTGATTTCTGAACCTGGACCATTTCCGACCCTGGGCCATTCTTCCGACACTAAACAAAGTGTAACTTGGAGAGAATGAGTCTTCCCTCGAGAAATGCTTGGACCATTCCTTACCCTGGGCCATTCCTCCGACACTAAACAAAGTGTAACCTGGAGGGAATGAGTCTTCCCTAAGGAATGACTGTCCTGGACTATTCCCCACCCTGGGCCATTNAAAGTGTATCCTGGAAAGAATGAGTCTGCCCTTGAGGAATGTCTGTCCTGCATCAACCTCCAAAACTGACGATTCTTCGAAACGTCTCACAACTGTGAACTTCGAAAGAATGACTGCCCGGCGAGGCGGACCATTCTACTTGACCACTACACAGAGTGACTTCCAAGAAGAATGATTGTCCTATACCACTCCCCATAATGGGAAGTCGCTGTCTATGATACATCAGCAATCAGTGTGCCTCCCATGTTAACTACAATGGGAAGCCACTGTCCGTCAGAAATCTCAATCCACTTTCTGAATAGGAAAGCATCTGTCCAATCTAGACTTTTACAAAGATAAATGCTCCCTCCTAACTGGAGAGTTATTTCAATCACAAAAATAAATATTTGCGTACCTTCTTTTTTTCTTGGAGAGTCTTCCCTTTCGGTTAATAGAATTATTTCCACGAGATCTAGCTTGAGTATGCAAGTTCTTTCATCTTGAATATGGGCTTTACCAAAATGTATGCTTATCTTCTCATCTGTGGAGATATGTATTGGAGAATCACCTTCTCCTTTCTGGACTTCATCATGGATAATGTAATGCTTTGTACTATAGTATGGAACACTGTGGAGGCTTCTTGTAGATGTGAACAATAGAGTATATCATAATTGGAGAACTGGAACATATCCGTGTGGCACTTCTTCTGTCATCATGAGATCTGATCTTCTGAGTAGTCATCTTGATGTTATAGGAAATCTTCACCACGCTTCTGCTGTGCACTAGAGATTCTCCACCAAGTTGTCTTCTTCTTATCTGCGTACAGAAATATCTTTCTGGTATGCCTCAAAGTCTTGAGATTTCTTTGCATGCACTCTTTACTCAATTTATTTTGGAGAACATTCTTTGCATTCATCTGATGTAGAATTATGACTCATGGATGTTGCGGATAATATAATGACTTATATAGAGATAAGTCTGGTGTACTGGAACAATCAATCATCATAGTCTTCTCCCTCCATCTGAGAGAACCTCTAGTTCTGGATCTTACAATGATTTCATTCATAAGTCTTCCGTACACTGTTCTTCATCACGACTTTTAGTTCTTCTGCTTTTAGTGAGTTCATATCAGGCTGGTAATCTTGTGATTCTTGATTGAATGACTGGTTGTTCTGGAATCCTTATTTTCCTCTACATGTTTTTCTTTTACTTTTGGGTCCATGGAGTTTCTTATAGATTCCATGCCATAGAGATTTCACTTCTTACCTTCATCATAGGATCACGGATCTGGATGGACAACCAGGAATACTTTAAGGCTACTCTTCGAAAAGGTCTTCTTCTGCGGTTGAGCTAAACACGTACTGTCTTTTCATGGATGCTACCATGGATATATATATTTTTCATCATCTTCAATCGATCATAGGATTAGTTCCCTCCTAATTCTTACTTCATGTAAGAGTGTATATAATCTGCTCCCTTCATCTGACTGAGTCCATGCTTCTGTCTCCGTCCTTGTTGTCTTCTATAATATATAATAGAGTCCGCGCTTCCATATGCAACCTTATTGTCTTCTGCAATATATAATTGGATTTCTTGTCTTAACAGAGTCCATGCTTTCATCTCTGTTGTCGTCATAAGTCTTTCCCAATTTCTCTTGATGTCTGACTTCTAAGTCTCTTCAGAATTGGTTCGTCTTATCTTGTAGTAGCTTCCATATGATTTGTATTTCATCCTTTCATATGTATTATCTAATGATATTCATTCTTATCTTGTTGTTCTTCCATAGGTATAGTTCTTCTTGGAACACATTATCTTCCAAGAGATAGATATACAAGATATGTACAAAGACGATGCAAGAAAGATAGATGCAAGAAAATAAGAAGAGTGTTGTTACCTTTTAGTAGAAGAAGTCTCTTCCATCCTGCTTAGTATTCTTTGTCGGTTCCCTTTCTTCGGCAATCGATGCTTCGTGTTTCTTCTTCCTTTTCTTTAGCTCAGGACACTGATTTCTGTAGTGACCGTACTTCTGACAGTTGAAGCATTGTATTTCTGAAATGTCTCTCTCTTGATTTGGCTTCTTCCTTGAACCAAACTTCTTTTTGTTTCTGAAGTTATTGAATCTTGTTGTGAAGGCTTGATCATCGTACTTCTTTTGAGGTTTCTCTTTTTCATTGATCCTTGATTCTTCTTGAGCACATCAAGTCCAAAGTTCTTCAAATGTTGGGTACTCCTTCCTTGTATTCATGCTTGCGGCAAATGCATCCCATGTCTTGGGAAGACCATTGAGTACTATGTTCACCAATTCCTTTTCTGAAGTGATCTCTTCAATAGCTTGCAGTTGATCTCTTAGCTGGGAGATCCTTACAAAGTAGGATGTTATGCTATCGTCATCATTCATCTTCATGTCACGAAGCTCATTCTTCAGACTCATAACTTGTCCAATGTTTCTGACTGAGAAGAGATTAGTTATGGCATCATACATCTTTGATGAGTCAAGATGGGAGACGTAGGGTATTAAGTGGTATTTTATGGAAACCACTATGATACTCATGGCATTGATGTCAACGTCTTTGAACTTCTCCATAGCTGCAACATTCTGCGGTTCCTTCTCTTCTCCTTCCGTAAACTCTGGCTTCACGATCTTTCCTTTCACAATGTCCAACACTTTATTCTTAGCAAGGATGAGGTCAATCCTTATCTTCCATGCTTTGAAGTTGGAGGCTCCTTCTAGCTTGTTCTCAGACTTCATAGAGTTTGTCATGGCTTGCTTGACTTGGTCAAACCCTAGATTTGACCAGAAATCCAAACTTCATGTCTTGGCCTTCTGGGTGTACCAGGAGATGTGCTAGTCTATGGCGCACTGATCTATCTRGAGATTAGGTCAATCTCATCACTTAAGGTGCCTCAACAAGAGTTTTAGGGTTTTTGCAGCTGCTTCAACTAGTAACCCTAGCTGCAGTGTTTCTGGAAAATGCTCCTGCTAGTAACCCTAGAGACAGTTCCTCAATGAGCTCAATATCTAGCGGCTATGTTTCCTTCCAGCATTTTAGGTTGACTGAAGGGGTGTGGGCCCATAACCTGTTAGAATATATAATATGGTGTGCTCGTTTTACCATTGATGATACCCTCATCACCCAACCACAGGCCGAAGCCTCCCTCCGAGCACCTTAACCTTGACCTGAGAATTACTCCGGAAGCAAACCCTAGGCTAGATAGCCAAACAAAGAGCAGCGAATCTCTCCCCAAGGATAGCACATCAAAAAAAGCTGATCAGATAGTCCAAACCCTATCCAAGAGATATCCAAGCCAAATACTAAAACTTGTTGCTCCTACAACTGCACCTGCAACCCTCCTCCAAACCTGTGCACTAGCTGCAACTGCAGTGTGCACCAACTGGGAAAACTGCAATCCTGAGATGTGACAAATGAAAAACTAGCGCCCTGTATTTATAGTAATCCTGTCAGTTTACTGGGGCTGAATTCTACTTCTAGGTATGTGTCTGTTCAGTATATTATTATTAATTATGGCCGACTTCTTCTCTTGGAGGCTAATAGCCTAATATAAATTATATTCTTGAGCCGACAAGGCTTCTAGGGTTATTAGCCAATTCATTAGGGTTTCTCTTGCTTCCCGGAGTCTTCTATTCTCGTTAGGTTCACATGTAGAGGTAAATACCTCCCGCAACTACCATAATATTAACAGATATAATTTCCTTTTTTAGTATTATTTATATATATAAATATTTGTGAATAAGTATTATTTAACATAGATTAAATGTATTATAGCTATATTTTTAGTTTTATATAATATATTATATGGGTTGATAAAAAACAATGAGGAATGGTATCAAATAAAATTTCTTTAGTTTCCTCATCTTTCAATTATGTTTATCTAAAAAAAAATTTAGTATTGTTTTATATATATAAAGATTTATAAATGATTATGATTTATGAATGTATTATTACTATATTTTTTTATTTTTTATTGCATTTTATATTTTGTTTATTATAATGGCAAGAATTTTAGAATATCTTCTATATTGAATTATAAAATACACCTCACTTCTAACAATGCAGTGAATAAACTTCACTTTCAAAAAAGGTTTTTCAATTTTGAAAAACAATCTAATTTATAACTATTTAACTAAAATGTTGTTAGCCATAGATGTCATTTATGAATGTGAATTGTCTTCATTTAATTTGACTATGGATATATGGTATCCAACTTTATTGAAACAAAAATATAATTCGATAGTGTTTATATCTTGTTTATAGTACTAATATTTTATTTTAACATTTTTCTTTTGTAGTTTGAAAAATAAAACTTAAATTAAAATCACAAACCTATGAAATGAAGAAGTGAATTAGGGCATAATAAAATATTGGAATCATGTTTTGCAGATCTTTCCTAGCACTCTAGCATGAATTGTTGAGGGTTAAAAATCCTTATCAACATAATCCACCAATAGAATTGGAATTTCAAAACCAACCCATGAAATTTGATGGTTTGGATCACTGTATTACTTATTTTAATATTTCCAACAAATATTGATGATGGTTCCAGTAACATTTTTTATTGAATTTGACAAGTAAATTTTTTTATTCTATTTGATAGGTAAAATGCCTTAAAATGCCTCATGACCATTAATTTTCCTCTCAAATTCCATCTATGTGAGTCACCACATAATTGATATTAGAGTATTTATAAGAAAGAAAAGAAAAATATATTAAAATTGCATAGGTAAAGGAGTGTAAAGGAGGCCAAGTATAAAGAATAAATTCCTTGTCTTCAACTAAGTCAACTTCGAGAATGAAAAACCATAAGGCTACAAGCAATTTGCCTATCAAATTTCATCCTTGTGGGCTACTATAAAATTGATATTAAAGCATCTAAAAAGAGATTAATTTAAAATTTCAGGATAAACCAATGTAGAGGCCAAATATAAAGAATACATTCCCTATATCTAACAAACTCAACCTCCATAATGAAAAACCTTAACCCTATGTTTAACAAGCTCAACCCGCATAATGAAAAACCCTAACCCTACTCTCAATAAAATCATACTCCATAATGAAAACCCTATAAGCACATGGATAAATGCAACTTTCTTTTAAATGTATTTTCAAACTTAAAAGACCCATTAATACAAGTTTATGAACAAAGTCAAAAACCATTTAAAGTCATTTAAATCCATTAAAATTTTTATTTAACCTATACAAAAACTTGTAACTTATGAGCCTAAAATTCTTCTTTGAATGACTACAAAAAATTGTCACTTATAAATTGATAAAAATATTTCTAAGACATCATATAATAAATGTAATTAAAAAAAATAAAAACACGAGTTGATAGAAATTGTTTCAATCCCCAAAATAAATATATATATGTTATTTCAAGATATCCAAAATAAATATATCTATGTTATTTCAAGATATCACAAAATAAATGTATCTCATTTTATGACAAAACAAATATATTCCATTTTTGTTTCTCACACACATTTATACAACATAACAACTATTAGCACCTTTCTCACAATGAAGTATCTAACTTAACATGAAACTTGAACATAAGTAGCACACACCAAGATTTTATCCCTCCAACAAGAAACTCCACTTAAGAGCAATCCAACTCTAAAAGGAAGGTTGGGGATGTCATTGAGAGATGCAAGGAAGTTGTCGACGAGCAAGAACATTACAAGGCTACTATATAGGAAGGTTGGGGAGACGGTTGAGTGATGATTACTATAAAATAAAGTTGAAAATATCATTGAGTGATCGAAAGAGACCCCCCATAAACAACAACATTACAAGAATACTATCCAAAAGAAGGTTGGGGATATCATTGAGTGATGCAAGGAGGCTCCTCGTAAACAAGAACATTACAAGACTACTATCCAAACTAGTGCATTTTATCGAATGATCAAATCTCTCAAACTAGGGCATTTTATCAAATGATTCAATCTCTCATTTTGGTTCCCCACAAACAAAGATATGAAATTACAAAGCTACTTAGTTTGATCCAATCTCATAGAAACATTACAAAGATCCAATCTTTCATTTTGGCTCTCCATAAAGAAGAACATTGTTACTATCCAAATTAAGGCTTTCATTTTATCTCTCCATAAAGAAGAACATTGTTACTACCCAAATTAAGGCTTTCATTTTGGCTCTCCATAAAGAAGGGCATTCTTACTACCCAAATTAAGGCATTTGCCCACAGAAATTGTAGAAGGTGCGTTTGATCAAATGATCCAATCTCCCAATGAGAGATTAGTTAAAGATCAAATAAACTTCATCACATAGAAGTCTAACAATATATGGTACAATAATATTATCATATGCTCGTTGAATTTGTATCTATTTTTTATTTGAGAAGATATCTAATTTTTATTTGAGAAGAGTGATTTAATTGTACAACTTTGATAGTGAATATGTTAAGGAATTTGGTAATTGAACCACTTAAATTTGAATTGTAAAGTAATTCCCTTAAATCATAGTTATATACCTAAAAGTATGATGCTAATGCCAAAACATATGGAAAGTGTTCCCTTTTAGAACCATTATTTATGACGATAAAGATGGAATTGGAAACCTTAATTAAAATTAAAATGAGTAATCGAGGAAGAAGTGGAATAATATCCAGTGCCCAAATTTTATGGGCAGTTTTCAATTTGGCTTCCATTTAGTTTGCAGTTTCCGATATGATGGGGAGTTTCCCATTTAATGTACAAATTCCAACAATGGCATTGGCATTAATGATGAGCGCCTACAAAGGGATTATGAAAGGCCCATAATCTTGACCGTTGTATTTTAACCATGAATCAAACATGGCTAGCTAAAAATCTCATTACAAAGAAGAATAATCTCTTGCTAAATTGATCTGTGTAATCACATGTATTTGATGGTTGAAGAGAGGAAATATATTGCGATTTATATACAAGTTATTGAATATATGTGACAGAAATAGCCCTATGCAGGCTGCACTTTTTATTAGAAACATATTTTTCTTACATCAATAAAACTCAACTTGATGATATTTAAAGCTGGTCGACTAAATGGGTTAAGTGACCTTCTAAAAAAGAACATTTCAATAATAGAAAGGCTTTTAATAGAGACATCTGGACAAGAAATAAGCATGTCACTATATTTTATTGATTCCCATAATATACAAGTTTGCTTGATTCATTTCCAAGAGGAACAAGCACCAATCACAATCAATGTATTCCATTGTGTCTATACTATATTTTCATGGGGCAAAACAATTATTGCAGTGATAGTCTATATATATATATATTCATTTTTGAGTATGAGATTTCCATTTTATTAATCAAACTATGAAACAAAAGTACTCTCTTGGGGATAGGGAAATGAATAATAATTACTTTTTTAGTGGCTCGTTTTTAGTTTACCTTGATCTACATGCCCTAGGAGCAAATTTTATAATCATAAATTAAAATTTTGACTTGTTTTTCCTTGAGCTTGGAAGCACATTTTACTAAGGAAATTGTGAGATATATTGGTATTTCATTTGGAATTGAAATCTCTCCCTTCTCTATGCAGGAATGGGGATTGCAAAAACTCTAATATAAGTTTCAGTGGAAGAAATTCAAAAACCTTCCTTTCACATGGGGTCCATTCAAAGATTAAAAAGTTACATATACTTTATTTATGTTGTTTTTTTTGGTAAATTGGAGAAGTTTCTAAGGTCTTTTCTTTGGACCAAATATGGAGGAAAAAGGGGATTTCCATGGTTGTTCCATGTTGGTTTTTGGTAAATTGGAGAAGCTTCTACTTATAATTACACAGTGAATAACACAACGATACGGTGAGGCCACAAGGTCTCACACCAATGGGACTAAGCTCACACACTTTGTATTCTAATTTGATAAATTGCAAATAAACTTATAGGTTAGGATAGCCTCTAACAACCTCCTAAATATGTGGATGTCAAAACCAATCAAAGACTAAACTAGGGTACAATAGAAATTCATTTTAACTATTTCCTAACTATGACATTTCACCATTATTATCCAACACTCCCCCTTAATGGAGAAATGGATTTAATACAATGTCAATACATAACATAAGTAACATGCCTGATGGTCTTAGTCTCAACTAGGCTTACACTTGACTCTAACAATTTCATCTTGACCTTTATTGTTGTCAGATAGTGAAGGAGATGGAGCTTCTTCCTTGGCTTGTTGCTCCAAATATGTTTCTTCTTGACTCTTTTATGCTTCATTGTCCTTTTGGATTTTTTCTTCTTCATTTTGGAACTTGGCAGCTGCAAACAAACACATTCATCCTTACAAAGCTACAAACACATTTTCATCATCAATCATTGCAATTTCAATGCTACCATTTTCAGTCTCTATTTCAGTTACAAAGCTTTCAACAACAACACCTTCATCCACTTCATCATTCTCATTCCACTTCATATTGTACTTCATTTCAAGAATATCCCAAAATATTTTTGGGCTACTTGCTTCGCGAAATTCAAGTAAAATACTAGACAATATGTTTTCATCCAATGTTGACATAATAAGTTGTAATCCTATTTCATCTCTTCTCTTATCATAGAAATTGACACAACCTTCATGATCATAATGCAATAAATCTACTAACCATAGTAATTTTTTCATTTCAGTTTCCCAAGATTATACCTGAGAAGAATGGCAAATTTGGCATCGCTATTTCATATATTTCATCGAAATAATCTGGTCCAACACTGCATGCTGATCCTCAAGCATGGGCTCTTCATCTGCAACTAGAAACACATCGTACAAAATACAATCACTCTTCCTACTGATTCTTTCTTTGCATCTGTTTCGGCTCTCTTCGGAGTTGTTTCAATCTCCTTTGATGAACAATGATAGCTTCACTCTCTACTGGATGGAATCATGCTCATAGGTGATTTCATGCAGTATATGCACGGTGGATCTTTCCACACAATGTTCTTTACAATCAAGAACTATCACCATGTGATTTCTTTAGCGACTGCTTAAACAATTTGTGACAATATTTCTTTAAATTAGAGGCAAACACTCAATTGCCTTAAACAAAACCTTGTCCAATAATGTAAATATCACTAGAGAAAATTCCGGAAAATAAATGATAAAATTTCTTTACATGAAGGAACCACGGTCTACGAAACCATCAAATACCTTCTATGATTGGTTGAAAACGAGCTGACAAGAAAAACATTCAACACGTCAGAAAATGCTATTTCTCCACGCAGATGAGATTCAGAGAAGGTGTTATACCTCCACGCAGGCGCTCTACCATATCTGATCTCGTCCATGCAACAAACAACAATACTAATGGCAGAAATGCTCCTTCATGCTCAATATTTCTTAATGGGATGGACAAGAGAGGCTCATTAACAGCGTTGTCTCTATATTTTATGTGGCAGTTGCAACATGTGGCTCCTCCTCTGCAACTCTGTGATCTGGTGGTTCACGATCTCTCCCAGATCTCTATTACTTCCAACAGGAAGAGACAAGTATCCTCTCTTATCTCTAGGATACTTGTCTCTATTGTGGTCACGTGATCTTGAATATTACTTCCAAAAATCCTCTCTTAGCTCTAGATTGACAACCGCATCACATCTCCCAGATCTCTATTACTTCCAACAGGAAGAGACAAGTATCTCTCTTATCTCTAGGATACTTGTCTCTATTGTGGTCACGTGATCTTGAGTATTACTTCCAAAAATCCTCTCTTAGCTCTAGATTGACAACCGCATCACATCTCCCAGATCTCTATTACTTCCAACAGGAAGAGACAAGTATCTCTCTTAGCTCTAGGATACTTGTCTCTATTGTGGTCACGTGATCTTGAGTATTACTTCCAAAAATCCTCTCTTAGCTCTAGATTGACAACCGCATCACATGGGAATTCTCTCTTCGATGAGTTTTCTCTTTAGGCAGAATGTGAAACTCCTCTCTAAAGCAGTGAACAAATCCGGATTGCCCTTAGCAACGAATTGGACACACTGAAAGCAGTGATCAGATCCCGTGGATCATATATATATTGTGCCAAAATCAGGAGATGGCTTGGAGTTCATTAATATACAATTTTATATTTTGTTTCAATCTCTTTAATTTTTAATAATCTCTCTAATATTTAATGATGAAAAGCATTACGGGAAGGTGAAAATGTCCAGCAAGTAATATGTATCAAACCATGAACCCAAATCATATTGATTCGGTATGACTTCGGGATCACAGTTCTCCTGCTCGCGAAGCTATAACACTTATTCAAGGAGGATCTCTATCCTCGCCAAAATCTCATCCATTCAAACTGTTTAAACTATTGATATAATTGAGTACGCATATTTTCTACTTCAAGAAATCCCAAATGCAGTAGACTAAAAAGGATTGCATTTTAAGTGTAAAAATATAATCATCAAAATTATATTCAAGTCATTTGTCTCCCACCGTATGTCACAGGAATAAGAGTATATTTACTTTTAGAAAAGGAGGAGGGCGCTGCCTGAAGAGACAACAATTTGACAAACTTGTGAGAGAGTCAAATTTGATAAACATGCTCTTACAAAGTGAAGTATTGTGAGGAGGACTAACATGACATTCATAAAAACCTACAAAGTTGGAATCAAATCAACCATCAGAAAAAAACCAAATCCATCACACTTTACCAACTGGCCTACCACAGCTACCTATAATGAGAAAATACCTTAAATCTAAAATCATCGACCTTCCATACGTTCATGGCAGCACTCCTAATTTCTTTGCAAATTCAATGCTGTCATCAAAAATTTCCGACAAGCCATACTTAAATGAAAAACCCATGTCCAACAATTTCTTGGAGGAAATGGGCACACTGCTGAGAACATCCTCCTCTTCATAAAATCTGCATTTCACATGATACGATTTAGTGGCTTAAATACAGTTTTTAATCAACAATATAGTTATAATAGAGATATGAAAGGATCCCTTACTTGAGTGGTAGATTGAATTGTGGATAGCGTTTGCGACAGAAATCCCCCAGTTGACGAAGAGTGAGAGATTGAGAAGAGCATATATATCGACCTCGTGCGGATGGATGCTCCATCAAGAATATGTGAGCCCTACATACGTCCTCAGTATGCAGTAATGCAATGGAACCGATGAGATGCTGGAGCTCCCTTAACCACTCATAACATTCGGCATTGCCTGTAAGATAGAACATCCTTCTTCAACGAATGTTTTGCCAGGAATGTAATGATTAAGCCATTGATAGAAGGTATTGCGACATTGAGCCATTAAAGCATGGAATATGTTCTTGGCCACTGGCCTTAATGACCATAAGTTTGAAGAGCAGGACAAGAATACCTGTGACAACGGCTAAAGCTTCTTCAGTGCTAGCGGGAAGTGTAGGGGTAAGAGAAGGCCCCGCAACTAGCGATGCCGCTATTGTCACTACTTCAATTCCATACTCCAACCCAAACTGACGAGCTGTTTGCTCTCCTGATGTTTTGGATAAATAATACATCTGAATATTGAAAATCCCAAATTCCATTACTCTTAGTTTTCATTAGCAATATACATAAAATTGTTAATTCATTAACAATATACATACAGTCAGATCCACGTAGATCTAATGGTTAAGTCAGATCCACGTAGATCTAATGGTTAAGAATATGTGTCTCCTCTAAAAAATTCTAAAAAGTTATAAATTCAAATCCAGAGAGGAGTTATAAGTTCAAAGAGAAGTTAAGAATTCAAAGTTCAAATCCAGAAATAAAGAAAAGATATAGAGTATGTATATCTTTTTTTTAAAACTCTCCTTAAATTCATCATCCAAATAAAATAAAAAATCACAAGTTTAAATATATAAAAGTAGTCTTTATAACCCTATTCAAGTTCATCATCCAAATAAGATAAGAAATCACAAGTTTAAAAAATAAGATTAAAGTAGAGAAAAAAAAGTAGGGTATGTATATTTAGATAAACTTTATCTCTAACCTAAAGATTTTCTTAGAACTTTTCACAAATTCATCATCTAAAAAAATTAGAAAATCAGACATCGAACTTACCCAGAAAAGAGGCCCTTTACGCCTGATGATATCGGCGTTGCTCCAGCAAGATTCGTCAATACAGTCTCTGAATTCGCCCTTCTCATTCAGCGGAGAAGCTGCGGATATGGAAGAAGTGTATATTACACGCCTAACGGTTTTGGCCTTTACACAAGCCCTCAAAATATCAAGTGTCCCATTAACCTCAGCCTCGATAACGCTGCTCTGTGTCTGGAAAAGAGAAATAGAAAAAGATGTCAAAATGAATCGCGAAGCTATTCATTTGGGTAGTTGATAATTATTTACCTCTGCGTCTACGGCGAAATCCATGGGAGTCGCCAAGAGAATGACGAACTCACAACCCTGAACGGCAGTATCGAAGCTGCCCTGTTCATGGAGGTTGGCTTTGAAGAGCCGAAGCCTCTCTTTGGCTCCCGGGAGAGATAGAATATGGCCAGTTTCCCTCTCGTCCCCTGCAGAATGATAGAGAGAGCGCGACTTCTTGTTAACAATCGAAGATAATAAACAAAGAAGCTTCTGTCAATGTTAAGGTCGTAACATAACATAACCTGGATCCATGACAGTGCCATTGACATTGTATCCCCGGAGCAGAAGATCTTTGATTAGCCATGAGGCGATGAAACCTCCTGCTCCAGTCACACACACACTACAGTCTTTTCTTTCCTCGCACATCATGATCTGTCTCTTGCGTCATCAACAGGATTGTTGGATTGCGTCAAGAGAACAGAAGATGTAGGTAAGGATTATTTAAAAACATTTTTTTTTTTTTTTAAGATTTTTGTATAAAATCTTGTTTCAATGATGAATGTAATGATTTTTCAATGATTGATGTAATGATGAATGTAATGATTTTTGAATGATTGATGTAATGATGAATGTAATGATTTTTCAATGATTAATGTAATTTTAATATAATGATTCATTTTTTGATTAATTGGGACTAATGGTTAAGAACATGTGTTTCCTCTTAACACAGAAGGTAGGATAGGGTATGCATACTTAGTAAACTTTATCAATCAATTGATGCAATTTTAGTGTAATGATTAATTTATTGATTGATTTTAAGGTAGTACAATAATTGATTCATTTATTGATATTGATGTAAATAACTACAATCATAGATTGATTGATTTTTGTATCTAAAGCAATGTAATGATTGATTGATTTTTGATTTTTGCATCTAAAGCAATGTAATGAGTGATTGATTTTTTGTATTGAAAGAAAATGTTTTGGCAAGTTTTGGCCATTATAATATTTCCATATGTAATGATATAATAATGACCTCAATATAATCAATATGTAATTTTAATGTAATAATTAATTTATTGATTGATTTTAAAATAGTACAATAATTGATTCATTTATTGATATTGATGTAAAGGATTATAATAATAGATTGATTATTACAATTTAAAACAATGTAATCATTGATTAATTTTTTTATATTGAAAGAAAATGTTTTGACAAGTTTTGGCAATTATAATTTTCTCATATATACAGTGATATAATAATAACCTTAATGTAACCAATACAATAAAATGTAGTGATATAATAATAACCTCATTGTAACCAATACAATATGATATATTGTATATTGATGTATTAGGTGATTTATAATCAGATCTGAGGTTATACTAATGTTATGATGCATTAAGTGCATTGAATGCATACAACAATTCATTTACTTAAGTGCATTGAATATTAATAAAAATTTGAGTGATGTGTATTAGGTGATTTATAATCAGATCTGAGGTTATACTAATGTTATGATGCATTAAGTGCATTGAATGCATACAACAATTCATTTACTTAAGTGCATTGAATATTAATAAAAATTTGAGTGATGTTATGAAATCAAGTTTATATTTTAAGATGGATTTTAGTTGTTTTAAAATCTTTTAGATATTAATGAAGTTTGGATATTTTATTTTATTAAATTTAAAATTGGAATTTTCAAAATTATTTTAGAAGATTTTTATATAATTTTATTATTAATGTAATGAGTAATTGATTTTTTTAATGATTGGTGTAATTTTAGTATAATGATTCATTTATTGATTAAGTGGGTCTAATTGCTAAGAATATGACTTTCCTCTTAAAAGGGTCATGTATACCTCTGTAGACTTTACCAATGGTTAATAGACCTAGTTTGTTAATAGAATTTGGATTTAACATTGTTTAAAAGTTAGAAAATTGTATAAATTTACAATTTTTTAAAATCTTCCTTTAAAAAAATATCTAAAAGAGATTGTAGTTTTAAAATTTATCAATCCACTCATAAAAAGAAAATTCCATAGAAAATTACCTAGAAATCAATTTTCTTCAATTTAATTGAGTGTAATGTACCCAGCCTCCAAGATGAGTCTTGTCCTACTAAATTGAAGTTTCAAAATGCCACATACTTATAAACGAAAAAAATTATAGCAAAAAAGCATGCTGATTTACCCATGCATCTAACAATATTTATAAAAACAAAATGTGAATGCAGGGTGAAATCATGAAGTTGGGTAACACGTTTGTGAGAATCGGGTTTCCAAAATTCCTACTGACATTATTTCGACCGAACTAATAATTATTTCGGCCGAAATACACATCTTTTTGGTCGAAAACTTTTTCGGCCGAACCTTTGGACGTCAAATCAAACGGTACCGTGACGATGGCCTCGACTGTCGTGTACCATATTAGCTGAATGATTTTTTTTTCTGGTAAAAATTTTCAGCAGAAAGTTGTTTCGACCGAAAGAATCTTTCAGTCGAAAAAATGTTTCGTCTGAAAAACAATTTCAGACGAAAAACCTTTTATATATTACCCACGCATTGCTCCATTCACATTTTCCCCAAACTGTAGATGTAGATTAGCGGTTGAATGGTGGTTGATAGGTTGGTGTTGGCGGACGTTGTCGTTGGTGGTTGGTGCTGGTGGTCCTAGTTGCGGGAAGTTGTTGCTGGCAGTTGTTGTTGGAGGTCGTTGTTGTTGTTCGTTGTCGTTGGACCAGGTAAATATATCCCTATCCCATTTAATTAATTTTTAGTTTGTTTTGCAGTTTTTGTTTTAGGAGGTTGACAGTATCGAACTCGACCCTGTCCAGGTACAGGGACAAGCCCGAATTCGAGCATGTCCCTGTGCATGGACATGGATGAATTCGACCCTGACCCTGTACAGGGACATGGAATCTTTGCATAGTGATCTAGGACCCTCAATTTTGTTCATACACTAGATTAAATTAAATTTAATGCATGTTGGAAATTACAATTTAGATTTATATTTGTAATTTTGTGCATTTTCAGCATTCAATTACTTTAGAAATATATTTTTTAGCATAGAGCTTTGGCCTAGGAATTTCAATTTGCATCTTAAGTAGGCAAAACTTAGTTTTAAACATTCTAGAATTCTTTTTTATTTTTGTTTTAAACTCAATGCAATTTTGAGAAATTAGTTTAGTGCGGAAAGTTTCATTGCTAGATTTGTTTTGAGTCTAAAAAATGTCATTTTCCAATCCAAGTAGACTTATTTACTTAGTTTTTTTGTACTTTGGAAATTGATTTCGATTTTTGTTTTACATTTTATGAATTTATATCACTGAATATAAGTAAAAAAATTATATTTCTAGATTACGTTTGAGTCTGAAAAACAAATTTCTAGATCTTACTTTAAGCTTATTTCATAGACATTGCATTCTAGAATTAATTCTATTGACTTCCTTTATAAATTTATGCATTTTTCACTCATATTTGATGCTTAAAATTTATATTTTAGATTGTATTTGAGCTTCTAAATTTGAATTCCATACTTTACTTTTGATTAAACTTCATTCTTTCTTTGTAAATCTGAAAGTAACTTACTTCACACATCACATAAATTCATATATGATACTAGTCTAAGTATATCAGTCATACCTATCCTACATTAGACTAGTGCCTCATTTCTAATCTAAAAGAAAATAAAATATGTGAAACAAACACACGGTGACGCTACGCTCACTTCTCTATTATTCAATGAAGACAGATTACATCCTTATATAGGAAATGACTCTACCGAGTCAGTTACATGAAAACCAAAGACAACTAGACTCTCAACTATGAAATGACTCTTAACACGCCTACAACTGACTCTCACAACTGAAGCTTATAACTGGTGCTTACTCCATTATTTTCATGTCTCCCCCTTAATGGAGAATGGATTGACTTCTACACCTAACATCTCCCTAAACAGCTCAAACTTAATCTTTCCAAGAGGCTTAGTGAAAATATCACTAGTATTACAATACACAAGAGTTATTTCATTTGACTGCAACTTTTCTCTAACAAAATGATACTGAGCTTCAACATGCTTTGTCCTTGCAAGAAAAATTGGATTCTTCGCAATATTGATTGAACTTTGATTATCACATCTGAACATCGTAGGTTCCTTTCTTTCTTCCCCAACATCTTCAAGAGGTCTTCTTAACCAAACATCTTCACAAGTTGTTGCACACAAGGCTTTATACTCTGCTTCAGTAGAAGACAAAGATACAGTAGGCTGCTTTTTACTGCTCCATGAAACAACCCCAGATCCAATGTTGAACGCATATCTAGTGGTTGATCTTCGATCATCCAGATTGCTAGCCCAATTAGAATCTGAATAACCTGTCAACTCAACATCAGATGCATCAGTATATTTAATACCATAATCAAGTGTACCTTTTAGATACATGAGTACTGCCTTTGCTGCATTCCAATGTCTTTCATGAGGTTTTTCCATGAATTGACTTAACACACTCACAGAATATGAAATACCAGGTCTGGTTGTGGTGAGATAATTCAGACTAGCCACCATTTGTTTATACACAGTGCCATTCACCTCCTTCGAACCATCATCACAAGAAAGTTTCACATTCTTCTGCATGGGAACAGTAGAAGAATTACATTGATCCATTTTAAATCTATTAAGTATTTCTCTGATATACTTACTCTGACAAACAAAAGTTTGGCCTGCATTTCTCCAAACTTCAAGACCTAGGCAGTAATGTAACTCACCAAGATCTTTCATTTCAAATACCTTTGATAACTGCTCCTTGATTTCATCAATTAACTTCTCTGCATTTCCTGTAATTATTAAAT
>JASDQU010242677.1:99932-112716 GCA_032191745.1 Picea mariana
TCTCCTGCTGTAACCTCTGCATCACTGTAGCCAAATGTTTCAGATGCTTGGCCACTGTTTTACTAAAAATCAGTATGTCATCCAAATACACAATGACAAATTTTCCGATGAACTCCCTTAGGACTTCATTCATCAACCTCATGAAGGTACTCGGCGCATTTGTTAAGAAAAATGACATAACAAGACATTCATACAACCCTTCGTTGGTTTTGAAGGCTGTCTTCCACTCGTCACCTTCCCTCATGCAGATTTGATGATAACCTCTTTTCAAATCAATCTTTGAAAATAATTTTGCTCCACTCAAGCAATCCATCAGATCATCCATCCTTGGCAATGGAAATCTGTACCTAATGGTTATCTTGTTAATCTCCCTCGAGTCAGTACACATCCTCCAACCTCCATCTTTCTTCGGACTGAGTACTGTTGGAACAACACACGGACTCAAGCTTTCTCTGACCAAACCTTTGTCGAACAAATCCTGGACTTCTCTTTTGACCTCTTCATTCTCCTGCAACGTCAATCTGTACGCGGCTTTGTTTGGTAAACTGGCTCCTGGTATGAGATCAATATGATGACTCACACTTCTAATCGATGGTAACGAACAAGGTAGTTCGTCCACTACTAGGTCAGTGAACTCTTCCAGTAGTTCCTAAATCTCTTCCGGTAAATCGTCCACTCTTGTGTTGGTCAAAACAATCTTCGGTTTCCTGACCACAATAAATTGTGTTTCTTCCTTCTTCTTTACTTCTGTAAGAAGCTCCTTCCCACTCATGAGAAGTACAGTGTTTCTTACTTCAGGTTTCACCTCCTTATCCTTGATTGGAAGCAACATGTGAGTCCTCCCATTCTTTTCTAGAGTGTATGTGTTCATTCTCCCATCATGAATCACATTCCTGTCATATTGCCACGGTCTACCCAACAATAGATGACAAACAACCATGGGAATGACATCACAGAGTATCTTGTCATTATATCCTCCTATCTAAAATTCAACTAAACACTGTTTAGTGAACGTTACCTAATGTCCTTTTTGTAGCCATGAAACTCTGTATGGGCTTGGATGATCAATCATCTCCAGCTCCAGCTTTTCTACCATCTATGTAGAAACGAGATTATCTGTGCTACCACTGTCCACAGTGACCTTGCATACCATGTCCTTGGTCTTGCAAGAAGTCCGAAAAAGTTTGTTTCTTTGGACTAAACTCTCCACCTCCTTCTCTGGTGTCAAAAGAGCTTTTCGCATCATCAACGATCTTCTGCCTTCAACATCTTCTGCCTCAACATCCCACCTCTGTGCTTAGGCAATGTGAGCTTCTCCTCCTTCTCTCTTTTTGTCGGGACACTCATAAGACTTGTGCCTAGTCTTTCCACATGTGAAGCATGTTATTACTCTCCCTCTTCCTCTTCCTCTACCTCTGGTATGAGGAAAAACATTATTATCAGCATAATCTCCTCTATGTTCGGTATGCTGCCCTCATTGTTCAACATATTTCCCTCACTGTGAGGTTCCACCTCTCTCAGTTCGAGTCTGAGGTTTCTTCCAATTCTCTTTGGGCTTTTGGTTTTTATCCTGGGCAACTGATTTGCCTCTGCGCTAGCTTCTACCTCGGCCTATTTGACCCTGCTTTCAACTCATCTTCTCTTCATCTTTTAGAGCCATCTGATAAGCATCTTCCACCGTTCGAATGGTTACCATGCTCATCTCATCTTGAATGTCATATCTTAGACCATTCATGTATCTGGAAACCTTTTCATCATCGCTTTCGCGATGACCTACCTTGATGTTCAGCTTGTAGAATTCTTCAGTGAATTCTTTTACTGTCATCAACTTCTGTCTCTGGTTCTGCATCCTCCTGAACAAAGTAATTTGATAATATCTGGGGATGAATTTCGCCTTCATCTTCGCAATCATCCTGTCCCAACTTTTGATCTTCTGCTTGCCTTTGCAGCATTTTTCAGCTTGTAGTTCATCCCACCACAATGTTGCATGTCCCTTCAATCTCGTGACAACATGCTTGACCTTCTTGTCCTCTTCGACATATTCATAGTCAAAGTATGTGTCCAGGGCTCTAATCCAGTCTAGAAGCTCCTCTGCATCCAGATTCCCCTCATAAACTGGAATGTCCATTTTCGCTCTTCCACCCATTCTGGCAATAGCTCTGATCAACCATTCATTTGTTGCAACTTCTTGCTCGTGTTCAGCCTCAATTTCACTTTCAGAATCACTAAGATCCCCAGCACTGACTGTACGTCTCTATGTTGTCTCCATGTCCTCAAGTCTAGTGCGTAAATCACGCATTTCTTTTTCCATGGCTAGATCAGTCATCTGCCTACCTCTTCTTCTCGACATTTCTCTCTCCTCTGACTAATCGTATGTTTTCCTATCCCTTCTCCTCGACGACATGGTGGATTCTCCTCTTATCTGCTACAGAAATCAAAGAACCTTTCTATGCTCTGATACCAATTTGACACCATACAGTCCCTCCACAATCCACAGGTCGGAAGGTCCGCGCTACATGGGATCTTTTCTCCCTTACACTGGCCCGAAGAACTCTAAAACAACTCTTCTATTTTCCTTTCAGAAAATCTGCACCCACAGCAAATCCTCCTGGGATCCTCAGTTTGCACTTAGGAGATTGGACTTCTCGATATCGTGAGTCCTGCAGTCGAGTGTCTTGTCGCTAAAACTCTTGAATTTAGAAACTTTGAAACTCTGACTTATCGGCTATCGCGAGTTCGCGAGTGGCGATAACATACAACTCTGCCCATGAACCCCGAAATCTCGATATTCTATTCTCTGAAATCCTGAGATGTCACACTCTGACATGTTTCTTGGCGCTAACCCCACAACTAGACTTCTCGCTGTTTCGGGACTTCAACACAATTGACTTCTACGCTGACAAAGTGCCACCTATCCACCTCACTGGCTACTCTGGTCCCACACAATCCTATCAAAACTTCACGGCTTCACCCTTCACGATTTCATGAACATTGATACCAAGTTTTGGACCCTTCCACTCATGAAATTCCGATAGGCGATTTCATGAGTGATCCAACGACCCCTAGCTAACTTGGATTGATGGATCTGTCTCTCCTGAGCTTACAACTTTTAAAATAATCCTCGTATCTCCCCTGCTACTCTGTGAGATATGACGACTCGAGGGACTTCGCGAATTCTCCTCACAGGCTTTCGACCATCCGTCCTTCCCTTGAAAACTTCTGCGCGACTAAGCAAAGTATCTCTCTCTATGGAAATCGTCCTCCAGCGATTGACTTGCAACGCTTCCTCACTGGTTTCAATGCACAAGCTTCCTGTGCCTCCTTCAACAACTTTGAAGACGTTATCCTTCCTGAACTTTCTCCGACTTTGAGAATTTCAGACAACCCTTGCACGCACTCCTTGCGACAGACTTTCAAGCACTTCCAAGTGTTGAAATCCTTCGACTTTGTGCACGCCTGCAACAACAGTCTCTCGATACTTCACTCAGGCCCGCAACCCTAAGACTTTACTCAGCCTACGCACTCCTTGCACGGCTCCTGTGCCTAACTACATTTTTGAGAGAATGAGAACCAAAGCTATATCTCCTGAGCTTTCAGAGACAAACCTCTGAACACTTTGTCGACGCACTCCTTGCGAACAATTCAACTGCACTCCTTGCAGGAACCCTTGCTCAGATAGAGAAACAATTGAAACTCATTTCCCTTACCCTTTCCTCTCTCTCAGATTTCAAACATTTAAAAATAAATCATTCATACATAGCATAAAAGAAATTGCATGAAAGAAAGAATAAAACATTCATGAGCATAACATTCAAAGATGCATATGCAGAGAATAATTGAACACCATGAATCTGAATCAAAACCTTCTTGTATTAATTCAGAACTTCTGTACATGGAGTCTTCTACACAACTCTCTCTCTCTTCTTCTCCTCTATGCTCTTTATCCTCTCCATACAATACACAATGAGGGTGTCTATATCCTATTTCCCTCTTGCGCTCTAAAACTGTCTAATCTAGAAATAAATTCTATCTACTTACATTAACTACCATAAATGCCTTCTACCTAATACGGATGAGAACGAATCGCTCCAGGTCCAATTACATTTTACAAGGGAGCTCCTTCTTAATTGCTTCATTAATATTTCAAGACATTTTCAAAATTTGTGATGGGCACTTTTCCAGCTGTCTTTGGCTTCCACGTTGGCTCACTTGAGATGCTCCTGCATCATGTCGGCCCGTGGGTTCACCCACGTTTAGGCCCATTTTTGTAATCTATAAATAGATACTTAGGCAATGTAAGAAGAGAGAGAGTAGTACATCTATGTGAAGTATAGTTGATGGCTTAGTGCCAGGAACTAGATCTATGTGATCGTATGTATCTTGTAAATTATTTGTTCATGATTGTAAGAAGCTCGCAAGTTGTTTTGTGCTAAAGTGCAAGGAAGAAGGATCTAGCGAGCTGTGCAGATGTTTTGTCCTATGCGAATCCAGGATTGTTGAAGCTCTATGTTGTAACTACTTGAATGAGATAATAAAGAAGAAGATCTTGTGGACGTAGCCCCAAGGTGGGGGTGAACCACGGTAACTTTGTGTATTGTACTCTGTGCTTCGACCTAATGTGTTTATCTCCTTCTTGGCTAAGTTCTTGATGTGATTAAATAGATTTAGTTATGCTTTGTGCTTCTGAGATAGGAATGAATGTTAGATGTGATATGTAAGATGCTTAGTGCTTGATCTGTTGAACCCGATCTATCTTGTTGTGGCTAAGTGCTAAATTATCTTGAATGTAAGTACTCACTGCGATACTCTGTGCTATCAATGAAGTGTTGTAAGGGTTGAATATTGATGGATAAACCATGCTAGATGATTGCTAAGTGCTATAATCACAGATCTGTGTCCCAGCTAAGGTTGCAGACATATGATTCCTACAACCACCCTTGCCTCTAGCTCAGGTGAGACTTCATCTGCTTATCAGGTGTTACCGAAAGGGCCGATAGTTAGGGTTTTGTTGGTGCTCTCTTGAGCATTGAACCCTGGGTCTGCCCCTGTGCTAACAAAGGCCCATAGGATTCATGCAGTGGTGAATAACCACCAAGAAAAGCACCAATCGATTGTGCTCGAGATGTCATGTATCATCGATGACCAGACCCTTAGTATTTTGATAGATCTAGGTGCTACAAAGAGTTTTATCTCTGGTGCAACGCTATAAATAATTATGGTAAAGGTAGTCGAACAGGACGAGTTTAGTTTTGTAGAAATGGCTTCGAGAGCCAAATTGAATGTTGGAGGGAAGGTGACGGGATGTAGCCTTAACTTGGGAGATTTTGTCACAAGAGACAACCTGCACATCACAATATTGGGATCTTATGACATCGTGATTGTTATGGACTAGTTAGAATCGCATGAGGTGATAATCAACTATAAGACAAAATAGTTAAGCTTGGTCGATGATGAGTGACATAGATGCATGGTTGTAGGTCAGAACCAGGAAGTTTTCTTGAGGTTCATTTCCTCCTTGCAACTACGAAAGAGCATACGCAAGGGATGTAATATTTATGCAATCCTTGCGTTAAACAAGAAGGGAGTAGCAGAAGGTCTAGAAAACCTTGCGGTGGTGCGAGAGTTTGCAGACGTCTTCCCTAAGGAGTTACCTAGGATGCCACTAGAGAGGGGATTGGAATTTACCATCGACCTAAAATCGGGAACTGAACCGATAGCAATAACTCCTTATCGGATGCCGACCCTAGAGTTATAGGAATTGAAAATGAAACTAAAGGAGTTTCTGGACCTAGGACTTATACGTCCAAGTGTGTCACCGTGGGGTGTTCCCGTTATCTTCATATGAAAGAAGGATGGGTTGTGGAGAATCTTCATTGACTACTATCAATTGAACAAGGAAACAATCAAGAATGAATATCCATTGCCAAGGATTGAGGATTTGTTTGACCAAATGAAGGTGCGATGGTGTTTTCAAAGATCAACTTGATATTAGGGTATCACCAGTTATGGATCAAGGAGGACGACATCCCTAAGACCGCCTTTAAGACAAGGTTTGGACATTACAATTTTATGGTTTTACCATTTGGACTGAAGAACACCCCATAGGTATTTATGAATTTGATGAATGGAGTGTTATACGAATACTTGGACAAGTTCATCCAAGTATTCATAGACGATCTTATGATTTACTCTCAGACGATGGAGGAGCATGATGAACACTTGTGCATGGTACTAAAGTGTCTACGAGAGAACAAATTGTTTGGGAAGTTGTCCAAATGCTCATTTTATCAATGAAAGATTCATTACTTAGGGCATGTAATCTTTGACGGAGGTATCATTGTGGATCTAGAAAAGATCGAGGCTATTATGGAATGGCCTATGCTGACAAATGTACCATAAGTGCGTAGCTTCATGGGTTTAGCGGGATACTATCGATGGTTCGTCGAATTTTTTTCGAAGATAGCAAATCCGATTACAGAATTGCAAAAGAAGAACACAAAGTTTGTTTGGACCAAGAAATGCGCGGAAGCATTTTAGAGGCTCAAGGAGCTATTGATGACAACACTGATACTAAAGGTCTCGGACATGGACATAGACTTCTTGGTATGCACTGACGCATCCAAAGAAGGCTTAGGATGAGTCTTGATGCAAGACGATCGAGTGATCGCTTACATATCAATAAAGTTGAGAAGGTATGAGGAGAACTATGCAATGCACGATTTGGAGTTGTTAGCCATTGTTTATGTCTTGAGAGTTTGGAGACACTACCTTATTGGATGAAAATTTGAAATAAAAACAGACCACTGTGGTCTACAACACATCTTTACGCAAAGTGACTTGAACGCGCGGCAACGACATTAATCGGAATTGCTTAGCGAGTACGATTTTGAGATTACTTACATAAAAGGAACAATGCACAGAGTGGCAAATGCATTGAGTCGGAGACCACACATATTTTTGGTGATTCCTCTTTAGACAAATCTACATGAAAAGATTCTAACTTTATAGCATGACGATGACTCGTACAAAGAGGTTAAGGATTTTATCAGACAAAACACAATGATGGTACCAAAATATGAGGGATTTACTATGGACAATGATGGATTATTGAGATTTAAAATTTGAATTTACGTACCTCCCAATGACGAGTTGAGGAGTTTGATCCTAAACGAGTCTCATAGAGAAGTGTACATGGCTCATTCTAGAGTCACGAAGATGAGGGTAGACCTTAAACCCTTATTCTTCAAGAAAGGAATGAAGGAAGACATAGTCAACTACGTGGAAAGATGTATATAATGTCAGCAGGTGAAGGATGAACATAGACATCTGGTAGGATTACTACAGACACATGCTATTCCAGAATCTAAATGGGAGGTCATTTCGATGGATTTAATTGTTGGATTTCCACTGATGGTAAGGAGACACAACTCAATTTTTGTGGTAGTCCACAATCTGACGAAGAGTGCTCATTTTATTCGTAGGCATATGACGTATCAGGCACCATACATAGCTAGAGTTTTCATTAGTGATATTGTGAGGATGTGTGGTGTGCCTAAGAGGATTATATACTATATAGGATTGGTGTTTACAGGATGAATTTTGGACTAGTTTCCAAGGGGCCTTGGAAACCCAACTTAAATTTAGTACCCCGTATCACCTGAAAACAGACGAGAATAATGAGAAAATGAACCAAATGTTGGAGGATATGTTGTGTATGTACATGATGGAACAACAAAAGCATTGGGAAGAATTATTGCCACTGGTAGAATCTCAATATAACAACAGTTATCAAAGCACCATTAAGATGGCGCCTTTCGAGTTTCTTTACGGGCGGCCATGTCGGATGCCTTTGAGTTGGGATCGGCTTGAGGATAGGGTTCTGGTGGGACTTGAAGAGATCCAAGAAATGAAATGCCAAATGAAAACCATAAGACAAAGGATAAAGGAAGCGCATGATCGACAAATGAGTTATGTCAATGCGCGTCGTGTCGATTGTAGTTATGAAGTTGGCGATCGAGTCTTCTTGCGGGTGAAACCGCATAAGAGTTCGATCAAGTTTGGAAAGGGTGTTAAACTCTCTCATAGGTTCATGGGACCCTTCGATATTGTGGAAAGGAAGGGGCCCATGGCCTATCGACTAGCCTTACTTGATTCTTTGAGGTGTATGCAAGATGTTTTTCACGTTACTTTTTTGAGACATTTTGTTATTGATCCTACACATGCCATTGACATGAGTTTCTTGTAGGTATTAGATGAGGGTGCACTCATAGTGGAGCCAATCCACATCCTGGACCATCGCATTCGAAAACTATGACGTTAAACAATAGATCAGTTGGCAACCTGGGAGGATGCATATGATATGCGTCAACAATTTCCATTTTTGTTTGATAGCTAGATCTATGATATGGTAAAACACTTTATTTCGGCACTTACATACTGTGAAAATTTGGGATGAAGTTTAAAACAAAAGGGAGTGTATGTAACATCCTGCTCTTGCGCGCAATGATTAGACTTATTCTTTGAGGACACTTGTGTGCAAGTGATCCGGTTCTTTATACGATTGGTTTTTTTTACTATGATTATGAGATATTGTGGATTTGATGATATGTTATTTTTGTTGTATTTACATCGACAGGCATTATTAACTAGGTTCTCTTGGGTGTGAAGAACTCTGGACGTTAAGGATGTTGAGGCATCGATGAACCTCCTTGGACTCCGGACCGAGTCAAGGAGCAGAATGTTAGGGTTTGAATGTTGTTGATGTGACATATGTACATATGATTAGATATTATGATGTTGATTGTTATTACTAACATGATTCATTGATGGATGAAGGTTGATGATAGCTTCTAACTAGACTCAGATTTGGATTAAAGGGGTCAACCACGACAACCATAGACATTGAGGGAGAGGTGTGGCAGCAACCCTGCAACAACCTACTGGAAGTCCCACTGTGACTCGAACTGTAGGTTACAGATTACCTAGTTCGAGAGACCTGTGATGCCGTGAGGCCAGACTGTGAAAGCAGCTCATGATGATTTTAAGTGGTGCACAATGAGGCAGGGTCCTTATTCCTTAGAGGCCCTTAGTCTCCCACAAGATCACTTGACAGAGTATTGACTCCAGGGGTTTGACATTTGCCAAATTTAGTTTAGAGGCGAGTGGCACCCTTGGAGCACATAGTGCATCTTGAAGGGCACGTCGCACGAATAAAACAGAAAGAGGTGAGTGGCACCCTTGGAGCATGTAGTGCATCCTGAAGGGCACGTCATGATTTTAAATATGATAAGTTAATAAATATAGTGCCTAGAAAACTATGCCTCCTTAGGACCTGGTCATACTTAAAATGAATGATGTGATAGTAAAGTTTAATAACATTGTTTTCCCTTAATAATTGTCGCCAAGACTAGTGAATTTAAAACCTAGGTCTAAGTAGAACCTTTGAAGAAAAAAACTACTGGGACATGTAAGATGAAGGGGTAAAGAAAATTCAAGCATTAATAATGAAAGTGGAAATTTTAATAAAGGTTTAATTAATAAAAGGGGTAATTGGTTGTTTTTGTCTAAACTTGTTAATTCTGAATTTAGTTATAAAAAAGGGGAACTTAAAGAAAAGGGGAAACTTAAAGAAAAAGGGGAATGTCTAACTTAGTAAGGAATCTAACCTTTGGAACTTTCTAATTATGAACTCAACTAGGATTTAAGTAAGATGTAAGTCATTTAAGAATTGTAAGGGAATAATGGGACACCAAGGAGCATTTTTAGGAATTCTTTTAGGTGGGTGAGGGAAATAGGAAAATTTAATTAATTAATAAATTGATTTTCTAGTGCAACTAGGGGATCGAGTGACATGTGTACGGGGGAGGTTTTTCGAAATTAAATTTAATAGGAAGGATTCTAATGAGGGTTTGGGAAACTAATCACTTGAAAAATCTATAAAAAGGATGGAACACATCTGGCTTGCGTAATGTTACATTGTCGAAATTTTATCTTCACTGAGTTTCTCTTGTGGGAGTTGGGATGCCCAACTCAGGTAACAAGTGGTAGCTTGACCTTGAGAGGCAAGTTGGGTGCTAGCATTATCTAGTATTGTGTGTGTGGCCCCTTTACAGCTCGAGGGGCTCAAGGGGAAGAAGAGTACCCCTAGTGTTGGCTGGGAGGTACCAATGAGGTCACATCAGTCTGTAAGTAGGATCTGGAGGGAGAAAGCACACAGGACAATGTCTACGAGATCATCACCTTCGAATTCGGTATGCGTATTTAAATTTTGTTATATTTTAGTTAAATTTTTCCTGTGTATGAGATTATAATGATGATGAAGCAACCGATGCATTTCCAGTTGTAACATCCTGCTCTAGCGCACTGAGCGAACTTATTCTTTGAGGACACTTGCTCGCAAGTGATCCGGATTATTATGATATTAAAACATTTGACTTTGATTATGATGCGTTATGGCACATGACATGATGTTTTGCTGCATTGACATAGACATGTGCTATTGACTCAGTTTTACTGAGTGTGTAGGGTTTTGGACCTTGAGGATGCAGAGGCATTGATGGAACCCCTTGGACTCCGGATCGAGTCAGGGAGTGTGCTATTGGGGTTTGATTGATTTACTGTGATATTAGTACATTTGATTAGATGATATGATGTGGACATGTTCTGACATGATTTGTTGATGATGCAGGTTGATGATAGCTTGCCAACCAGACTCACATATGGAGTAAAGGGGCCACACACGACTACCAGATAGGTTGAGGGAGAGGTGTGGAAAACATCCCTGCCACAGCCTACTAGCACTCCCAACATGGCTCGAACTGTAGGTTAACGATTACCTAGTTCGAGAGGACCCATGTTGCCATGAGGGAAGACTGCGATAGTCACTCACGATGATTCTAAGTGGTGTGCAATAAGGCAGGGACCTTATTCCTTAGAAGCCCTTAGTCTCCCACAAGTTCACCTGGAGGAGTGTTGACTCCAGGGGTTATTGATGTCTACCAATCAGTCAAGAGATGAGTGGCACCCTTGGAGCACGTAGTATGTCCTAAAGGGCACGTCACGCAAAGAAACAAAAGAGGCTAGTGGCACCCTTGGAGCACATAGTGTGTCCTGAAGGGCACGTCGCATTGATGATGATAAAGGAACGAACCTAGATGGCCCTAAGATAATCAACACTTTAAGAAATTTTAAAACAACTCCCCTAATTAAATGTCGCCCACTTCAGAATCTAAGTCCTAAGTCTAAAAACTTCTCTAGAGTAAATATTTTGTCTACACTTGAGAAAATATCTATATAAAATTATAATAATAAATTTAAAATAAAAACCCCTTACGTAACAATTTGGTCTTCATAAATTTTGGGGTAAATTGAAGAGAGTAAGAAATTAAATAAAATTGATGGAAAAAATATATATATAAAGAAGAAATTAATTATTTTTAACTTTTGATAGTTTTAAAAGATGTTGAATTAATAATAGAAGGGAAAAGGGGTTAAATTGCAACTGTCGTTTTTAGCTCTAATAAAAAGGGGAAAGAGGGAAATTATAAAATAGGAAACTAGGGGATGGAGGTAACATAAACAAAGGAAAGAGGGGAACTTATGGTAAAAAGAGGGTGGTCAACTTAGTAAAGAATCTGCAATTAAGAACCTTCTAAATTGAACTAAATTAGCAACTTCATTTTAGGGAAAGACTTTAAAACCTGTAAAGGAATCTAGGGACACCTAGGAGTAAATTTAGGAGTAACTCTAGGTGGGTGAGGGAAATAAGACAATTTAATAAATTAAAGAAAATAACTATTGGAGGAATGTGGGGGATGAATGACACTTGTACGAAGGATAATTTTTGAAGATTTTTATTTAAAACTTAAATTAAATGAGATTTAGGGAAAGAATGGAAGTTCTAAAACTCTATAAAAGAGAGGAAGGAGGAGGAAGAAAGGGACTTGACTGATTTACTTGTGGGAGTTGGGATTTCCCAGCTCAGAGAGGAGTGGTAGCTCGGCCTTGCGAGGCAAGCTGGGAGCTAGACGTACCATATGGATAGTGTGTGGCCCCTTTGCGGTTCGGGGGGCTAAGGGGGAAGCAGAGTACCCCTAGCATTAGCTGGGAGGTATTGGTGAGGTCCCGATGGTCGGGGAGTGGGAGCGGCATGGAGCGCGGGATGTCATTCGAAGTGGGTGATAAGGCAACGGTATGAATTTTATTTTAGTAGAATAGAATGTGTTATGACTTATGCTGGGATCGAAATATCGATTGTGAATGGATTGATTGACTGTTTTTATTTATTTACTTGGCGATTATAATAGTAACTGTTGTAACTACTATTTTTATTTAAAAGGTCTCATGTGACACAATATTATTTGTTGCAAATCATGTATAATTTTATATTCTATAGGTTCCGTTGGTATGAATTACAACTAGTAAGCTATTGAAGAACCTCATAATAAAATATTGGTAAATAACCATTTTCTGTATAATATCAGAGTTGGATGTAATACTTCCAATAGTAATTAAATATTGCTATTACCCCTTTGCCTGAGGAATGACAATATCGATGAATGAATTTCTACACTAACAGAGTATAACTCTGGTTATGGGACACTTGTTATAACCCTAAATTGCACTATCCCTGCTTACCTGGCATCAGGCCTACTCATGCCTCTTCCTAGCCAAAGCCATGTTGAGTAATTCCTCAAAAAACCACTTAAAACAAGCAACCCGTGCCCTAACTGCTCACTGGGCGCGGGCATCCCCTTGTTGTCCTTATACTACACGCGGGCATCCG
>JASDQU010242677.1:153698-164866 GCA_032191745.1 Picea mariana
TGCAAGCTTAATCCTCTAATCTTTTCCACTCTTAAAGGATTGAGATAGGTGAAAAATAATATAATGATCCAATCTTGATCATACCTTCCCATTTAGGGAGGATTTTGGTCCCCAAAAGATTTACTAAATGTGGTGAGGAAATTTGTCCTCTACCTTATCCCTGGATTACCACTTTGTTTTGCTTGGAAGTTGTTCTTTCAACCAAATCTACCAAAGGTCATACTTCCTCTGTCTTGTAGTTATGGACCGCTTCTATAAAACTGTGTCTTCTCCCAACTCTTCATGAGCATCTGGTGATAAGTCCTCTACGAAAGGTAAGACATGATCATCCTCCTGATCCAACATGGAAGACTCATAGATTTTAATATTCTCCACATTCACTACAGAGTAAATGCTTATGTATGGGGGTAGACTGAGTCTGTAGGCATTATCTCACACTTTTTACAATACCTCAAAATGACCATACCACGGAGCCTTGATATTCTTACCAGGACCCTCTAGTCTTTCCTTATTCAGTTCTAACCATACTCAGTGTCCATATTCTCCCCCAATGTAGTCCAAAATGCACTGAGAAATCAGGTATTCCTATCTGAGATGATTCTCCTTAGTATCCCAAAGTGCACCCAGACATGTACAAAGAACAAGTTTTTTAATTCCTATCCCTTGATGGTCTTTTTACAAGGCATGAGAATGCACATTTTGTTGAACCTGACAACTACCACAAACAAATAGTCATGTCCCTTTCGTGTGGTTGGTAAACCTCCCACAAAATCCATGGAAATGGTTTCGCAAGGTTGAGTGGGTATAAGTAAGGGATGGTATAGACATTGCTTCATGTTGTTTGGTCTGTTGGTACAACAAAGTATGCATCCTCTAATATATTGTGCTACATCTTCTTGCATTCTAGGCCAATACACATACCTCTGTAAGTTAGCAATTGTCTTCCCAAGACCAAAATTTCATGCAACCTTGGAGGTGTGCTCCTCTCCGATAAGCTGCAATCGCTCACCTTTAGGAACACAGAGCTTGTCAAGGTTGTAGAGTAAACCATTCTAGAAATGATAGTTAGCCTTTCCATAACCTTCTTCTATATGAATTTGTCCCTATAGTTGTTGAAACAACTTCTTGAAGTCATCATCTTCTATGTATGTCTCTTTGTATGCATCATGGGTAAAAGGATCCATGTGCATCAAAGATCCCAAAGTTGTAATATTGGATGTGGGTGGTCGTGAAATCATTTCTGCCAACTTATTTGTGCTACCCTTCTTATACTTGATGACTAGATGAATTTTTTGTAAAAAACCCATCCAGTTGTAATGTATGGTTTGTTGCAGCTTACTCTAGGCCTGCAAATATTGTAGTGGTTGGTGATCTGTGTGGATGATGGTCTCCATTCCCATCATATAGTTCTTCCAATTTTTGACATCTTGTACCAAGGCATAGAGCTCCTTGTCATAGGTAGGGTAGTTGAGAACTGCCCCATGAAATACTTCAGAATGATAGAAAACAGGCCTTCCTCCTTCCATCAGTATTGCTCCTATGGCATACCAACTTGCATTTGTCTCCACTTCGAAGGGATTCTACAAGTTTGGTAGTGTGAGCATTGGTGCTTGACTAATATTTCTTTTCGTCTCATCAAAGACCTTATGTTTATTATTCCCCCACTGGAAACTCTTACCATTGGTTGTTATGGTGTGGACTGGTGCAACTAMCATTGAAAATGAAGCTATGAACTTCCACAAGTATTGTGTTTCCCTWAAAAAAACTCCTAACTTTAGTGAAATTTGTAGGAACTGGTCATTTCATGATGGCCTCTATATTTGCAGGATCTATATTGAGCTCCCCTCCACCAATTACAAACCCCAAATAAACCAAATACTACTAAGAAAACTCACATTTMTTGATATTGKCCAGTAGTTGATTCTTTTTTAAAGTCTCTAACACTTGCATAAGATGTGAAATGTGCTCCTCCCAGGTAGCGCTATAAACTAGTATATCATCCAATTAAACAATAACAAATGAATCTATATAAGGGCGTAAAAACTCATTCATTAGTCTCATAAATGTAGTCGATGTGATGCATAAACCGAATGGCATAACCAACCACTCATACAAACCTTGTCTTGTCTTAAAGGAAGTCTCCCAGATATCTTCTTCTTTGAATCGTATCTAGTGATATCATGATTTCAAATCCAACTTAGTGTAGTACTTGGCATGGTGCAGCTGGTCCAACAAATCATCAATCATTGGCAGAGGGTATCGATTCTTCAATGTAATCTTTTTCAATTCCCTATAATCGATACACAACAAGTCTCATCCTTCTTAGGAACAATTATGATGGGTGACCCACAAGATGAGGTACTTGGTCAAATCACACCCTGCTCCAACAACTGTTGTAATTTCTTCTTCACTTCATTCAATTCTATAACAGACTGTCTATACATCCCAATATTCGGCAATGGGGAAAAATAATTGTATTTTTTATTCCACATCCCTCTTGGGTGGTATCCCTTTAGGCTCCTTGAATAATCCTTTGTATTCATGTATGAACTCCTCCAACTCATGTTTTTTTTTCTTTAGTACACCCCTCTAGGGATTCCTTCCCTCTCATTGACTCATCATCAAATTAATTTTCTCTTAAGAAAAGAAAAACATATTTCTTACTAGAACTAATCAATGTCTTGGCTTGGTTGGCACTTACCAGTGAGATCTTTGACTTACCTTTATGTTCTTTAATCATGTATGAGTTCCCAACCTTGATCAGTAGGTATAGGTTGGCTCTATGTATGAAGATTTCATCCCTCATATACATGTAGGGGATTCCAAACACTACTCCACATACATCAAGGGGTACTACGTCCAATTCCACTTCATCAATAAATTCATCACTTACAAAAAATTTAATCTTACATTGTTTTGTTATATTTATCTCTGCATCCTTGTTTACCCTACCCAATGGACAGGGGATAGGATGATCGTGAACCTCCAATCCAAGATTGTTGACCAGATATGATTCTATGAGATTAGAATGTGAACCAGAGTCAAACAGAGCATCTATCTTGGTCTTCTTGACCTAAATATTGATGTGGAAGAGCTTGGTCATCTCCTTCTCTTCTTGGTGATGAAGGCTACTTAGATTCACCTCCTTCTGCACATATGTGTAGACAATATTTTCATCCACATCCGAGCTAATTTCAACTCAATTTCTTGAATATATGGTTATAAGGTTATTTTTCTTTATGTCCTTCTTACAGTTCTTTGGGTTCGGCTCTGGATGTAGTTTCCAACATTTTTCCTCAGTGTGGCCATCAATGTTGCAATGATTGCAATGGTTAATGGGATATTTACTATGATGTGCAGTGGTTGTTGTCTTCTTATCTTTTCCCTCTTTCCACTTCTTCTTCCCCTCACTGGAAGCTTCTTGGTGCTCTTTTTTCTTTGTACCACTTGCTTTCCACTTCTTTTTGCCTATGTTTTCCAGGTAGTGTGCCTATACACATGCCTCATCCACTATCCTTGGCTTGAAGAGCATCACCTGCTTTCACATATGGTTGTGTAAACCCCCCATATACTTGAGGAGTACATCTAGGTTCTTGGGAGAGATACCTAGCATGATGGCCATTTTTTTTAACTCAGTGGTGTAGTCATGTTCACTTTACCCCTGCCTCTACCTGAAGTAGTACCACTGGATCCATGGGTCCTCTACATAACCGATAGGGTAGAATTGGGACTTGATGAGGGTTTTGAAGTCCTCCCACCTAGTTACTGGTGGATCACCCTCCAACCTAAGTTTTTTTGTGTGGATTTCCAACCAAGTTAAAGCATGGTCCTCTAACTTCAATCTAGCAAATGAAATATTTTTCCCTTCATCTATATGGTGAATGCTAAAATAAACTTCTAGTTGTTGTAGTCAATGATTCAGTTTTAATGCATCGATCTCACCTTGGTATGGCTTTATGCCCACTTTMATTTCCATCTTGAATAGGGACTATGAAGGGTTAATGACACTCGAACCCATATTCTCTTTCTCRTATTCCTTTTGTGACTCATTTCCTAAGTCTTCCCAATCTCCCAATTTCCCCTATGATATGATATTTGAGTTAGAGCCTCCATCATCTCTGAAATATCCCAACTTGCTTGCCAGAGTTGCCATGAGGAGKTTCATATTGTGATTGATGTCAGCAACGTGTGCTTCCAACCACTCAAATATCTCTTATGTTGGATGTCTAGGGTTATTATTAATAGACTCRTCTACCATGGCTAGGGTTTCTGTGAATTCTCGTTAAGTTGATTCCTAGATCCTGCAATTTTYCACAAATACCCAAAAGAAAAACCTACTATGATACCAATATGATCTGTAAATTGTCRTGGATATTCCACTGGAACAGTTTGTCACAACATATCTGATAAATAACTGAAATCTTTATTATTAAGGTTATTTTCCTTTAGCTTTCCARAATATTTAGTAACTGATTTTTCTGCTTATGCATGAAATAGATATGATGCGAAAAATAGAGAACAGTAAAATAAAATCACACCATCCACAAATAAACACAAGATCTGACCTGGTAAACCCAATATGGGAGAAACCCCATCTAGAAGGTGAGGTTGCTCTGCTCTCTTTTCTCCGGTATAGAAATGATGCAAGTACAAAGAAAGAGGCATTCTCTATGGAGTTTATTTTGACATGTGTCCTGTATGGATGCTATTGAATCTCTCCTCCTCTATTATTCTCATATAATACCACTCTCAGATATTCTTTTCAGCTATGGAACAAGATACAATGCAAAATAATGGAACCCCTTCTCCTCCTAATGGCCTGGTATTTAACATAGCTCGATAGCCATTTAGGGGTAGGTTTTTTACTTCCAAAACCCTCAATTGTGATAGGATTTTGGACCTTCTATAATATTCTTGAAATTACATAAATGGATATCCCCATGTGTGTGATTAACGGGGGCTGACATGGCATCCTTTCATACCATGGTGGTCAACATGGTAGGTCAACTTGTGGGAGGCATAAATTTTTCATACAAACTTTGATTGACACAGGGCCTACACCGTTGGAAAGATATTGGAGTGTATAATACCATCAAGGGAGTGTGCACAAGTTGTGGACACTAAAACCCCAAAAAAAATTGCTTAATTCCTCAAAATGGCTCTGGGAGGTTCTGGACCCCAATTTTCCAAATTGGGAGACTTGCCACTGAAATGGCTCTACAAGTTGAATCCTCTAATTTTTTCCACTCTAAAAGGATCAATATAGATGAAAAATAATATAATGATCTAATCTGGATCAGTCGACCAAAGTGAGGGGTGGTGGAAGCAAATCCCAGGCTTTCGAAGAAGGTATCTATGACATTAGTGTCATCCCCTAGTTCATTTTGTTGGATTGCATGTAACAACATTCCCTCCATGGCTTGGGTGTCCCATAAGAAATCATCCGTAATAATCTCCATATCATTGCCTCTAACCCGAACATGTGAAGAACTAGTGTTATTGTAAAGTTTTTGAATTGGTTACTCAAGATGTAGTGGGAATTGAATAGGTGGTTGATTCAACAATCCCTGGTATGCTTACTCTCCGAGTTGTGTTCATTTAATAGCAAGATCGTGACTTGACATCTTAGTGGGGTGCACCAATAGATGGTAGGTTGCTCGTCATTAGAATCCTAATTGTAAAAATATTGAACATTACATCAATAATATTAGTAACACAATACATTTAATATGTTCAAACATTATACCAAACATTTATTAGAAGCATGAAAATTGTTTTCCAAATAATAAACATAAAACCAACCACTTTATAAAACAAATTTTGAATTAAGAAATACACTTACATTACTTCTATTGATAATCCAAAAATACAATTATTTAATCATATTTTTCTTACACCCTACGAAGTGTCTACATAAAAGAGATCCAATTCAAGGTGTAATAATGTTGACCCAAGTTGGTTTCTAAAAGATGGCACGTTACGATTGGTAGGGTAAAGCAGCTATCGATTTTCACCAAACATATGTTTGTAGTATCTTTCTCCTGATAAGAGCTTGGGAAATTTTGGGACTACTTGGATATCTTGCGCATCCAAACTCAATTCTAAATCTTGATCCTGTAAAATTCAATAAAAAATTATTCAACTGCACTTGCATACATAACATAAATTCAATGAGATAAATGAATCATAAATAAAATCTAGACGTATTGCAATCGATGGGAGAGAACTTGAAGGACTTGCAACGATATGGAATGAGTTGGAATCTAAAGAATTGGCCATTTGATATTATAATTCTTTTTTTCTTGCATTTGATCCAAAACTATCATATTGGGAAGCATAGAAAAATATAACTTCAAACATAATTTGGAATAACCTTTATAAATCAATGATGTGCTTAATCATATAAGGATGCCCCAGTGTGTTTGTATAAAACAAACGCACCAGTTCTTTAAATTGAGAGAAACACCAAAGAATGAACTCCATTATTGCCTCTACAAAGCAAAACCTCCACAAAATTTAAATGTGAATGTTTGCATTTGCATTTTGCAAATTGAATTATTTTTCGGTGTGTCAATACTTACACAGCTCACCGGTGTGGTATACTCTAGAGCACATTGATTGAATCCATATAGAAAAGTAGTGTGTTCTTACTATCAATGCATTGAAATTTGTTACGTAAAATGAGTTGGTGAGTTATACGTACAGACCGGACCGATGCGCTACTCACTTTATAGTGCATCGAAAAAGTAAGTTACGAAGAAAAAAACAACATGCACATTTATCATCAATGCGCTGAAATGTACAATGAAAAAATGAGTCAGAATTTTAGTTGTTGTGTTGATAAATGAAAACCCCATCCATTATTTCATTATTTTTCCAAAATTTAGAGGGGAGATTTATGCAATAGAGATAGACCATCAAATACTTCGAAGTGGATGGATTTTTTTTAAGAGCCAAATTATATAGGGATTACCATAGGTCACATACAAATCTACAGAGGAGAAATTTCATGTCTATGATTTCATTCTATTAATCATCTTAATCTTTCCCCTATTTGATTCAAGCAATTTTCAATGCATTCCCAAACAAAAAAGAGGGTTTCATATTACCTTTGATATTGGAAAACTTAATTGCCTCACTATTTTTCTAGTTTTCCCTTTCTATATTTCATAAGGAGAATTTAAAAATAAATAAAAAATTGTGGGGTTTGTTTATTTATATATGGTATGTTTCCTATATGTTGCAATGGAACCACCCATTACATTGGATCCCAAATTGTCCTATCGCTATCGAGTTTTTTTTAAGACGCCTTAACAGTTAGCAGTGCACCCTATACATAGGTAAAGCATTGATTTTTATTTTCATGTCAACGACGCCACTAAATTTAAATTAGAAACAATATTTTTAAAAACCTTTTTGCAGTCAGCGATGTGCATTGTACATGGATAAGCACCAGGAAGCATTTTCTTATAAAGATCATCGTTGAGTTTAAAATGTAAATAATATTGTTTTTTATATGTAAACTGGTATGTGTTAAATTTGTTCACATGTCTTCGATGCGTAATAAACAGTATTTAGGAAGCGGTGTTTTTATTAATTCATAAAGCACCGAATAAATACAACAATTTGTAAAAAGTTTTCCATTTCGCACCAGCACTGTTATCATATACCGGTGCGTATAAATATAGTTGATGCACTGGTGTGTATACATATGTTTGATGCACTAGTGTGTACAAACTTATTATATGCACCAGTATCTTATTTTGTTAAAAAAAATATTTTTAATATCTGATGATTCCTAGGTTTTCTTTTCTTTTAAGAAGGATTTTAAAAATTCCAAGGGACAAACAAGGGGAAAACTAATACATGGTGGTAGGGATGTCCAAAAAGGTATAGAAGGAGATGGTAAAAGACATGAACATAATTGTGTCACAAGAGGAACCATCCCAACTACAATGTGCATCAAAGGTATGTAATCATTCATTTATTCTTTTATGTACATCAAATTTAATTATCGCATGAAACACTAATTTTCAATTGTTTTGTTGCAGAAAAGAAAAAAAATAGAACCCATTCATCACATAAGACATGAAAACAAGGAATAAAAGACTTGATCGCAAACTTTGTGAGTATTTACATTTGCATCCTTACTTAAGATTTATTTTTTGTTGTGATCTTTATATTTCCATAATTAATTTACATTTGTCCATGGATTTCTTCTAATAGGTGCTAATATACAAAGAGGATCTAGCAACCCATAAATTGATATACATTGGGTTAAGTATGGGTTTTGAGTATATGTTGAAGTATTGTTGGCACAAGGGCATACCTAGGGTTCAACGCTTCAACAGCGCACCAACAAAACCCTAAATATCGGCCCTTTCAGCGACACCTACGAAGAAGATGAAGTCTCACCCAAGGTAAAGGCAAGGGGGGTTGCAAGACTCAGGTGTATACAACCAAGATGGGACACAAATATGTGATTACAACACTTAGCAGAGAACTTAGACAACAATATGCATTATTTCTTGAATCTCATTCACATCGCAGATTACACCCTTATTACATATCAGCGCAGTAACAATAAAGATCAAGAACTTTCAATCACTTAGCACATAGCATTAGCTCAAATATAGCATTCATTTATCTTTAATACCATTAATCATTGAGCAACAACATCAGATGCATTCATCATACATTATAATAACAACACTAAGCATATAAACAACATAAATCACATCGCACAAAGCATATCAAGACATAGGATATACGTGGTTCACCCCAGTGTGGGGCTACGTCCACCAATGGCTTCTTCTTCTTTATTAGTATTCAATATTATTACATTCATCTTCTCCTATGCACAAATCCACAAAGCCAAACTCCGCAGAGGACAGAAGATCTGCGCACTGTGCACTAGATCCTCCTTCCCAAAATCAGGTCAAGGCACAGAGCCAACTCCTTATTAGCATAGAGCCTTACTCTACACAGTCAGTTTGCACAAAGCAACTTACAACCTCTTGCACTTAGCTCTGCAAACCTTCACATATTCTTGCACTAAGCCACATTAACACTTATAACATATTGTGCACATATCCAACCACATAATACTTGCGCTTAGCTCCACAAGTCTTAACATACTCTTGCACAAAGCTAACTAGTTATGCACTAAGACAATCAATAACTACCTTTACATTGCTTAGCTACTACTTAATTATACATTTACAAAGAGGCCTAATCATGGGTAAACCCATGGGCCAGCATCCCATAACCCATTATATAAACCCTAGTAAACCCTTTGCTAGGTCCACAAGTCTGCAAAATAAGTGATAACCCGCGATCTCAGCTCTGCCTCAGTGCTCCATCTTCGACCAGCCCATCTAAGTCCCAAAAGTGGTCAAACACTACCAGTGTTTCCTCAAAACTTGGTCAAGGTCCAACAGTCCCCCAACACTCACCTGTGACTCATCCTGAGTCACTCAGATCTAGGCAACTCTGCTTCTAAGGCCTCGAGCTTAGCTCGAGTTGCCTCGACTTGTTGCTTCACTAGAGCCTCCTGCTCGGTGAACTCCTAAATCACTTTCTCTGTAACAGGCCCTTCCAGGCATTGTTCCATTATCGCAACCACTTGGTCTAGCCGCAAACCTTGTTCTTCAATCTCTTCAAAAATCGTGCAGGCTTCATCCTACACCGACACTAGTCTCTGTGTAACCTCCATGACTTTTCTCTAGATGGTAGTAATCTGTTGTTGGGCTGCGTGTTGCTCCTGTGATCACTTCATTCGCTCGACCAAAGTGAGTAGCTTCATCTATGCCTGTACAGTGGATGCATGTTGTTGCACCTCATGTAGCTACACTTCCGGTTTATTCAACTATGGGTCTTCTACGAGGCGTTCATAGGTCTGCACACTTCGATCACTCAACTGCTTACATTTTGAGGCGAGGGTCCTGATCCATCCAACTGCACTCTTGGTGATTTCCTCCCTCTAATCGTGCACTTCTTGCGGAGTGCTCGGCATTTCTTGGAGCTCTAACTCTATTACTCTTGCTTGAAGTTGTTGAATGGCCTCAGTGAGCTTCCCCACTTGAATCTCGATTGACTCTTCTTCCTCCTATGCCAAGCTCGACACAAAGTGAAGTTCTTTAGTTACCACTTCTTTGACCACAGTCTTCTCTGCGAGCAGCTAGTCTTTTTCTTTCTTTCTATTTTATTTTTTCTCTTCGAACATCGCCCGAATTTCATCTTTCTCCTTCTCGTAGGAGGTTACGCAAGACTGCGCAAATCATAATTTCTCTAAGACTTCCTCCTTTTCTTGCTTCAAGGTTTATGTAGCCTTCTCCTTCTCTTCATGGAATTGATGAATTCAAGCCTCTGTTGCATCTACTAGTCTTCGTAATTGAGCAGGCTCATCCCCCAATTCTGCAATCTTGGATGAAGAGGGCATAGTAGCTACTGTGCAGCCCGAATGGATGGCTTGTTGTATCTCCTTCAGCTCCTTTTTTATTCTTTCATACAGTGTCTCCTGCTTTCCTCCATATCACTGCAATATATCCTCTTAAGCATCCTCCACAGTTGCGATGATTAGATCGATGTCATCCTCTATGAGCATGGCCTTCATATTGGGCTTACAGGCACATGTCTTCTTTCTTGCTAAGGGTTTCTATGGAGAAACCTTCCTCTTCTTTGATGTTTCGGCCTTGGTAGGCAGATCCTTCAGCGGTGTAACTTCACCTTTTCCTTCCTTTTCTCCTTATTCCCCTCCTTCTTCTTGGTTCACTTTGTCTCCTCCTCCTCTTGCGAGTGAATCAGACCCACTTTCCTTTGAGGCATTGTCCTCCTCATCAGTTTCTATGTTCTGCACTTCCTCCTTTTTCTTCTTTTTCTTTGCGCTAGTTTGTCCATCATGTTCAACGTGGGAGACCAAGGGACTTCCTATGATGTTGGGTCAGAGAGTTTTGTATCTTCAACCAGTACCAAGAACTCTTCCGACCATTCTTTGTTGATCTTCTCCATGTCTTCGTCGGTCAGCTTATAATAGGACTACAATTCCTCCTTACTCTTATCCCTACGCAGTGATATAGATAAACTGTTGATCTGCGTGGAACTTTTCTAGCAGTCTGTACTAGTGCAATGTGTTCAGTGCCATATGTGGTGTTGGCACAGGGGTAGAC
>JASDQU010242678.1:4677-18642 GCA_032191745.1 Picea mariana
GCTTTCACCATAAGGGGACCACTTTGGAGTTCATCCATATTTACTTCTTATCAACCATGAAAAAAGAATAATGAGTCATATTTACATCAAACACTATTGGGTCCATTACCCAAACCTTTGTGCTACGGGTCTTTCTTCAAGGGTTGACATCAATGACAACCAACCTTAATCAACAGATATAACTTATATCAATTCAATACCCACACAAACCTATATTAACATCTGGGGCCAACCAAGAGTAGATCTTTGGGATGCTTTGAGTGAAAAGATAGTAAGAACGGGCCATCAACCACAGCTCGGGGTTTAAAGAAAAGAACACACCAATTGTTGTAAGTTCCTCTGCAACTGGATAAGGATTACCACAACAACCGAGAGGGAAACGAGTCGACGGACACTAATACATAGAACGGTGAATAAAAACCCTTAACCATAAAACTCAGAGCCTTATTGCACCACTGTCACTATTATTCCATAGAAACTCATCATAAAAACCACACTGGTCAAGCAAACAACCAATGCACAAACTTAATAATAACCATTTCTCTGCTTACAATTGTCAACATTTTACACTCATCACAGAGATCCATAACATCATATTTACACACAGTGGAAAATCTCAAGAACACATAGAATCCAAGAATCATTGAGCCACCATTTGGTTCATAAAACAGAGAACCCATCATGGATGGAGAGAAAAGAACCATACCTGTGAGAAAAACGCTAAAATGGTGAGTTGGTTGAGATTTCCCTTCCAAAAACCTGAAAACGTGGAGCTTTACAACCAATAAAGTGACAATGAAACAATGCAACAATGCTAGGGTGATGGGAAATAAGGAAGGTTTGGAGTGACGTGCAATAAATGCACGTCACTTCCTCACCTGGACCCATTCAATTCCAAGTATGAGACAACCCAATAAGCATAACATCAACCAATAAATCAAGCCATATAACCAATGCATAATCAATGCCAATCCATCGTAAGATCTGAGACCATATATATTGTATAGTGCACCACCCGAGATATTTCATACGTTAACCTTTGCCATAACTCCACACAATAATCCATATCCACACCGCCATATGTGTCTCCATTCAACTTTAATGAAATTTGCATAGTCCATTAACCAAACCATAGTATAATAGTTAGGACTAACACTTGCACCCATTAATTCTTTCATTCGAAATTTGCATGTAGTCTTTTATTATAGCTCAAGGATTAATACATAGTTTTATTCCTTTTGTTTGAACTCTAGAACCTTTCCATAATTTTCCTTTGTTTTGATCATGCTTCCATTTAATTATCCCTTCATATATGTGGCTAAGTAATCAACATATGAATTAGTAACAATGTTATAACATAGCACCTGTAATCAACATGATCCTCATACCCATGGAAATTGTTTTATGTCACAAATGATTACCAAAAGCATTCCACAATAATGCATTATCCACTTATTATCACACCAAATGAAACCAAGATTGTGTCCTCAAGAATGTAGGACTATGTAGGCAACATCATAATAGCAGCTAAATATGTGCAATATGTGTATCCTTGCGCCTCTAGTCTATAAGGGGGTTGTAATGTCCCCCACCTCTTGATGAAGAGGTTTGGGAAGACTTAGTGGTCTAGGCATCCCCACTAGACCATAGTCTCACACAAAGGGGAAAAGTCAGCCAAACTAATGTTATATTTTTAAGTTGACTTAATGAAAAGGTAAAAAATGGTTAAAGAGGTAACTCGATGAAGGAATAGAGCGTTGGAAGTTGAGTTAGGAGTTAACCCTAGGGGTTAACTTAACTCAACAGGGAAACAGAAAAAAGTATAAAGAGAAGGCTAGGGTGCACCTCTCATTTCATCTTGGATATTTGGTATTTGCTTGTTGATGCTCTTAGGCATACAGTTTTGAGGGTTTTGATATTATAAACCCTAGAGAACAACTCAATGGTGAAAGATTCCACTCACCTTGTTCCAAGCTTGGTCTCGGAGATGAAATACTCCACCCACACCATTCTACATCCATCATCTATTCAGGAGGACCAGCAGGGTCGTACCAGTTAGGGTTTTCCAGCAGGGGCACACCATTTGTTGAAGAACAGTTTGATCCAGCCTATTGAGGAAGCTTTGGGAGTTTTCAGCATTAGGTTTTTGCTTGCAGGCCCTTGCTCATCAGTTTGGATGCTTTTATTGGCCATATTCAGGGTTTCAGGAGGGTCGTACCAGTTTGGGGGTTTCAACAGTTGGAGGAGAAGGAATCAGTATTTGGGCTCCATACTTCGGGAGGAGGTTACTCTTGCCCCGATCTATCATTTGGTGGATTTTGGCATCATTTGGGAGTCTTCTTCTTCAAGAGGGTCGAACCCTTGGTCTTCACAATCTTCAGCAGGGTCGTACCAACAGCTTGAGGGTTAGGCTAAACCCTACTTTTGTGTTGGAGTGTTCATCTTGTATTGCATCCTTTGGGAGGTTTAATTTGTATTTTCGGGAGCATTTTGTATGCAGATATTATTCTTGTCTTGAAGCCATCTGAAGTTATTCCAGATATGCTTCTCTATTGTATCAGGTGCTTGCTTTCTTATAATAAAGTTCAAATCTTGTTTGTGGTTCCATATCTTGTGTATTGTTGAGATGTTCATATGTTGAAATGCTTCTTGAATAAAATGTGGTTGAATAGCTGTAATAAACCCTAAGGCCGAAATGTTAGTGGCCAACTTGCATACACAACAGTAAACAAATAGATCAGGGGTAAGTTAGTGTTCCTAAGAAAAAAATTGGCTTGGGAACATTACAATGGTATCATAGCTCTGATCCTCTCATCCTATGAGGATTAGCGCATGCAGATGTACAGTGGTATCTATATGGGCCAAAGGAAGAAACATGCAAGTGAAACAGAGGCCGAGATGGAGGGTTTAGGTGATGATGGTGAGCCCCGGGGCTTGGCTTACTTAGCACATGAATTCAATAAATCCATAAACTAAACATAAGGTAAATTGGTCGTCCACTTACAGGAAAACTATGATATAACCCGTAGAGGACAAATGCCAAAATCACTAAGACCTTGAAGAAGGTGGATGACAACCTCAGGAAAGTGGATGAGAACCAGACTAGGATATGCAATCTATTGATGTAGATGACTCATGAGGGGAAAGGTCACGAGACGTATGGAAACAGAGAGAGAGGTGGATCACACGATGGAAACAAGTATAATCCAGAAAAGGCCCCCAGGTATAACTCTGAGCATGTTTTCTATCATTAGTCTGAAGGAAGCCATAGGGGGGGTACTTCACATGGACAGATGGGTAGCAAGGCTACCCCTAGGCCGTACTTTCCCACGTTCACAGATGAACAGGTACAGCATGAACAGGTGGATGATTTTGTTGAGAAGATGGCACAATGTACCAGGGAGTACCATGATTTGGATATGACGATTCAGAGGCAAATGTCCCTGGATCAATATTGTCAACTCAAATTCAGAAACAAGCCCAAGAAAAACCATAGAAGTAATTATGAGTTTGAACATAGAGCAGGGAAGATGGAGATTCCATACTTTGATGCTATGGCCAAGATGACAGCGCAAGCATGGGTTCAGAAGTTGGACACTTATCTACAGTTGAATCCCATGAGGGAGATGGAAGCCATCAAGTTTTCCACCATGTACTTAGATGGAAAAGATCATGATTGGTGGTATCATGGACTTACCACACTAGGCCACAATCAGATAGTGACCAATACAGAGTTCACTCAGAGGCTCATTGACAGATTTGATCAAGGGGATCATGAGTTGCACTTTCGGGAGCGCACACAACTCAGGCAGACAAGAGCAGCAAAGGTGTACATTAAAGAATTCCAGAGGCTAGCAGTCATGGTACAGGATATATCACCAACTAGACTCATGATTCTCTTCACTAAAGGGTTGATGGAACCCTTGAAGGGTTGGGTAAAGGCTTTTAAGCCTACCAACCTACAGGATGCTATTTGGAGGACGAGATAGCTAGGGCCAACTGCTAAGATGAAATTTGTTCCTAGACCACCTCTTAACACAGGAGGGAGAGATCAGAGACCTCCAATGAACCAAGGAGAACGTGACCCAAGGGGGTTTGACAGGGGTCGAGACAGAGTGGATGAAAACACCAGGAGGGAATTGAGGAGAAATCAACTTTTCTTCACTTGCAAATAGCCATGGAACCCATCACACAAATGCATGGGATGTGGTCAAGTGCACTACATAGAAGTAACTTCAGACAATGAGGAAGAGGATGATTTCGTTCAGATACAAAACATGGAGGCAGACACCACAAAGACAGCAGAGGAGGAGACCACAGGTCATGACAGTACGGCTGAGGAGAAAGCCACCTTGGCATCTATCAGTGGAATGCCCAAGTATAACACTTTTAGGATGAGAGGAGTCTTGCAGGAGAAAAAGGTGTCAGTCTTGATTGATGGGGGAGCCTCTCACAACTTCATTGACTCAGCGTTGTTACGAAGGAGGCATATACCCATGGTTGAATTTGAAGGCTTCATGGTGGAGGTAGCAGGTGGGCGCACCATGCCTTGTGATAGGTACATTCCTGGCATGAAGCTTACATTGGGTAGGCATGAGTTGATATAGGATGTCTATGTGATAGACCTGTCGGATACCAACATCATCCTTGGAGTTCAGTGGCTTAGTACGTTGGGGCCTATCACCACCAACTACAAGACCATGGAGATGTCCTTCACAGAGGAGGGAGGATGAAAGGTAGTGCTCTGAGGCATGACATGTAACTCAGCCAAGCCAGTTATGGCCAAGAGGATGGAGGCCATCTTTAGGAGAGAAGAGATAGTATATGCAGCTGAATGCAGAATTTTGGCACGTGTGGATGAGCAGGGCAAGGTTCACTACACACCAGAAATCCAGGAAATCATTGACAAACACAGCAAAGTGTTTGGACCTATTCCACCAGAGGTGCCACCAGACAGAGGGTTTGAGCACATCATTGAGTTGGAGGCAGTAGAAAAACCAGTCATCACCACACCATACAGGCATCCGAAGAAGTATAAAGATGAGATAGAGAAGGCAATCAAGGAGCTCTTAGATATGGGTCACATCAGGCTAAGTTCCATCCCTTTTGATTCTTTAGTGGTATTGTTCAAGAAAAAATATAACCATGTGCATGTGCATTGATTTCCGGGCACTGAATAAGAAAGCAATCAAAAACAGGTATCTTATACCAAGGATTGATGAGCTACTAGACGAGCTGCATGGGGTTGTCTATTTCACAAAAATTGACCTACACTCTTGCCACCATCAAATCAAAATGAGGGAGGAGGATATCCCAAAAATTGCTTTCAGGTGTCATTATGGTCACTACAAGTTTGTAGTGATGCCCTTCGAGTTAACCAATGCCCCAACCACGTTCCAATATTGTATGAACCATGTCTTCAACAAACAGTTGAGGAAGCATCTCTTGGTATTTTTTGATGACTTTCTCATTTATAGCCAGACGTGGGAGGAACACCTTCGGCATGTGGACCAGATTTTGTTTATCATGGACAAGTTGTCATTGTATGCTAAGGAGTCCAAATGCGAGTTTGGAATGACAGAGGTTCTTTATTTGGGACACATGATTGGAGCAAAGGGGGTATAGGTACATCAGGAGAAAATTAAATCCATTATGGAGTGGCCTACACCTAAGACACTCACAGAATTAAGGGGATTTCTAGGCATGTGCACTTACTACAAGAAATTTGTCAAAGGTTTCTCTTAGCTTTGTGCGCCCTTGACCAATTTGACTAAGAAAGGAGCCTTCAAATGGAATGAGGAGGCTCAATTTACAGTTGACAAGATGAAAAAAGTGATGAGAACGTGCCCCGTCTTATCCCTACCAGATTTCATCTATCCTTTTACCTTGAAGTGTGATGCCTCAGGAGAAGGTATTGGGGTCGTACTGATGCAAAATAGGCACCCTCTTGCCTATGAGAGCCGAAACCTCAAGGGACTTGAGCTACTTTACAACATTTATGACAAAGAGATGCTGGCCATCATGCACACTCTGGCCAAATTCAAGCAATACCTGGTAGGTGCACAGCTTGTGGTCAAATTAGATCATAACAATCTTAAGTACCTGTTGGAGTTGAAGGAATTAAATGAAAGGCAGCAGAAATGGGTAAGCAGAATACAGGCCTATGACTTTGACATTGAATTTCTCAAAGGGAAGAAAAATGTGGTGGTTGATGCATTGTCTAGGAGGCCATCCATTTATTCCATGACATATGTGTCTGTTGATTGGAAGAACCACTTGGTGATGGAGTACGCAAAGGATCAGTTCGCTTGTTAGCTAATGGATGAGAAAGTATAGGACGATAACTTCAGGATCGTTAATGACCTCATCTATTATAAGGGTCGAATATTTTTGGTTCTTGGATCGGCCTTCAAGGCCAAATTGTTGCAGGCATGTCATGACTCACCAATGGTAGGGAACCAAGGGATTGGTAAGACATACAGGCAGGTGAGGGAGAGGTTCTCATGGAAGGGCCTCAAGGAGGATGTAATGAGGCATGTCAAGGAGTGTACTACATGTCAGGAGAACAAGGATGAGCAGACTCACCCGGCAGGACTACTGCAACCCCTACCCATCCCAGAGCATAAGTGGGAAAGCATATCCATGGATTTCATCACAGGTTTGCCAAAGGCACACGGGAAAAACTGCATTTTCATAGTGGTGTATAGGTTGATGAAGTTTGCACACTTCTTCTCCATAGCGAAAGACTTCAGTGCAACATAGGTGGTCGAATTATTTTTCAGGGAGATCTTCAAACTGCATGGCCTACCCAAAACCATTGTCAGTGACCGGGATAACAAATTCATGAGTACATTCTGGCAGGATTTGTTCAAACTGGTTGGTATGGCCTTGACCCCTAGTACCAGCTATCATCCTCAGACGGATGGACAGACCAAAATAGTCAACAAATGGGTGGAAGTTTATCTCAAGAATTATGTGGCAGGGCAGCAAAAAGTGTGGTTCAGGTGGTTACACTTAGGGGAATACTGCTACAACACCACCCATCACATGTCCATATAGGCATGACACCATTCAAGGAATTATATAGCTATGATCCACTCTCATTTGTGGAGATTTCTTTTGGTGACAGCAGGGCTCCAATGGTACAGGATTGGGTGCAGCAGAGTCAAGACATCCTCATAGAGCTAAAGGATCATTTACAGAAAGCACAGAACCAGCAGAAGCTCCAAGCAGATAAACATAGAGTTGAGCGTACCTTTGAGGTTGGTGACTTAGTCTATCTAAGGCTCCAACCATACAGGCAGGCTTCTATAAAAATAAGCGGAGCAAAGAAGTTACAGCCACGTTTCTTTGGACCCTACAGGATTAGCAGGAAGGTAGAGGTCATAGCTTATGAGTTGGAGTTTCCACAGGGCAGCATGATACATAATGTCTTCCATGTGTCCTACCTGAAGAAGGCCATCGGTCAACACATCACACCCCTTGAGGTGTTGCCTCCCTTGGACGAAGAGGGGAAAGTTTTGATTCCGGAGGAGATATTGGAGATTTGAGAGAAGAGGCTCAGGAAGAGAAGCATCAAAGAGTATCTGATCAAATGGAAGGATTTACCCATTGAGGATGCCATGTGGGAGAATGAACAAGTGGTATGTGAGACAGCTTTGGAATTGCTTGAGGACAAGCAATTTCTAGCAGGGGAGACTGTAATGTCCCCCACCTCTTCATGAAGAGGTTTGGGAAGACTTATTGGTCTAGGCATCCCCACTAGACCATAGTCTCACACAAAGGGGAAAAGTCAACCAAACTAATGTTATATTTTTAAGTTGACTTAATGAAAAGGTAAAAAAGGGTTAAAGAGGTAACTCAATGAAGGAATAGAGCATTGGAGGTTGAGTTAGGAGTTTACCCTAGGGGTTAACTTAACTCAACAGGGAAACAGAAAAAATTATAAAGAGAAGGCTAGGGTGCACTTCTCATTTCATCTTGGATATTTGGTATTTGTTTGTTGATGCTCTTGGGCATACAGTTTTGAGGGTTTTGATATTACAAACCCTAGAGAACAACTCAGTGGTGAAAGATTCCACTCACCTTGTTCCAAGCTTGGTCTCGGGGATGAAATACTCCACCCACACCATTCTACATCCATCATCTATTCAGGAGGACCAACAGGGCCGTACCAGTTAGGGTTTTCTAGCAGGGTCGCACCATTTGTTGAAGAACAGTTCGATCCAACCTATTGAGAAAGCTTTGGGAGATTTCAGCATTAGGGTTTTTCTTGCAGGCCCTTGATCATTAGTTTGGATGCTTTCTTGAGGAGTACCACGTCCATATCATCATCTGCAGATTGGGACGGTTTTGGAGGAGAGAGGACGTTTTGGTGATTCAGTGATTTTCAGATCTAGGAGGCTAAACCTCAGATCTGACCTTGAAACTTCTCTCAACGGTTTGTGACTGCTCGATCTATCATCCTAGAGAGTTTCAAACGATTCAGAGGCCTTATTCATCCAGGCCAAATTATTGGCCATATTCAGGGTTTCAGGAGGGTCGTACCAGTTTGGGGGTTTCAGAAGTTGGAGGAGGAGGCATCTTTATTTGGGCTCCATACTTTGGGAGGAGGTTACTCTTGCCTCAATCTATCATTTGGTGGAGTTTGGAAGCATTTGGGAGTCCTCTTCTTTAGGAGGGCCGAACCCTTGGTCTTCACAGTCTTCAGCAGGATTGTACCAGCAGCTTGAGGGTTAGGCCAAACCCTAGTTTTGTGTTGGAGCGTTCATCTTGTATTGCAGCCTTTGGGAGGTTTACTTTGTATTTCTGGGATCATTTTGTATGAAGATCTTATTCTTGTCCTGAATCCATCTGAAGCTATTCCAGATCTGCTTCTCAATTGTATCAAGTGCTTGCTTTCTTATAATAAAGTTTAGATCTTGTTTGTGGTTCCATATCTTGTGTATTGTTGAGATATTCATATGTTGAAATGCTTCTTGAATAAACTGTGGCTGAATAACTTTAATAAACCCTAAGGCCGAAATGTTAGTGGCCAACCTGCATACACAAAAGTAAACAAACAGATCAGGGGTAAGTTAGTGTTCCTAAGAAAAAAATTGGCTTGGGAACATTATAGGGGTCCCACCTACTAGTATTATATTATTATCATAATTAAATAATATCGCTTTAGAAATCCTTTGTGGGCGGAATTACTCGTTGCAATTTTAATCATCAACACTGCACATGATTTCCTCTTCAAAAAACAGTCAACAAACTCATTCCTCTACATCCTCTCTACTCGGAAAATGGCTCCCAGACTCAACCAACTGTCTCCCCTCTTCTTTTCTCTCCATTTTTCCTTGTCTCTTGGCTTCTTCGGTAAGATTTCCGCAGGTCAAATCCCCCAATTCATGGGTCAGTCCAGAATCCCCTAGATGGGTACTTTTCTGCCCATGCTTCTGAGACAAGGTAGTTTTGGTACAATACCCATTCCTTTTCATAAATGTGGGAAGCTAATAGTTCATCTACCTACTCCCTCCATTAACCACAATTCTAGGAAAATGGGCAATCTGGATTTTCCTTGATTATTAAATTGGCAAGAGAAAATTTCCTCCTTGATTTCCTCTCATGCATCATGATCTACCTTGGCAACCCCTTCAGCAGTTATGCAACACTTTCCTTTTTAAATTAGTAGCATAAATATTTACACTACTCTTTTAGCAAAATATAGTTACATTTATAAGTTGGGCGAAACAAGGGTATTACATCTGTGCACGAGAAAAGTTGCTAGATTTCGACATACTATGGACAGATTGCATCCAGGAGGAGACCCAGTTAGTATCCAGACATGATATGGATGGTGTGTTAAAGAGTAAAATTGATGAGAACTAACCCCTTGCAGCCTACACTACAAAGGGCAGAAGGGTTCTCCAGATAGAAGAGGTTCGTTGGGGAGAAGGCCTTCTCCTGAGAGGGAAGCATATCTAGAGTCAAGGCAAAAGAAGGATCTCAGTAAGATCAGATGTTTTGAGTGTTATGATTTTGGGCACTATGATTCATAGTGTCCACACCATAGGGGAAGAGGAAGAAGGCAACAGGCATCAACAAGAAAGGTTGATGAGGTTGCAGACAGGTTCCAAAGGGAGATCTTGTTGGTATCTACCCTTTGAAGTACTGCCTCCAACAAGGAGATATGGTTGGTGGATAGCGGACCATCTTTCCATATGATAGGTGCTAGAGAGTTGTTTGACACTCTCACAGAGACTGGCTCAGACTTATGTGTGGAGCTTGGTATGGGAGCCAAGCATTCATTATGAGGATCTAGTATAGCATCGTTTCGATTAGAGTTAGGAGAAATATTGAGAGTGTAGAATGTGTTGTGGGTTCCAGAACTCAGGAGGAGTGTCCTCTTAGTCTTGGAGATTGAGAGGAAGGGCTATCATGTATTGTTTCGAGATGGACATGTACTACTTATGCCCAGACGCTCTAGCTTCAAATCAATAGTGGTTCTTGGAGTTAGGGAGGGAAACCTATTTAGGATAAGGGGAAAACCTATTAGTGTTGTGGCCAAAAGGAGTAAAGAGACAGATAAGGAGGATAAGGTAGCTCCATGAGTGGTGAGGCAGGTGACCCCATCAACAGTATCAACTTAGAAAGAGTCAACCCTCAGGATCTAGGAGGGAGGAACAAGCTCACATGACTGTGTAGAAGACAGTGGACAAGGAGAATATGCCCCCAAGGGTTGTGCAGACTCAGAGGGAGTCAAGTTTTAAGAGGATCATGAGGTCTCAAAGTGAAAATGATCTCATGGAGAGTTAGTTGGCTCATAGGGAGAGATGGTCATCCAAAGGGAGTTCCCCCTCAGGTTCAATTGGGAGAGAGACATCTTCCAGGACTAACATACATGTGTCATGGGTTGAGGAGGCCAAATAGGAGCTTCAGAGGAAAGAGGATTCTAGGGCATGTGATACCTCCATGGACGATACATTTGTCTTGGTAGGATTTGCTACAATGATAGAGGAGGCATCCAATCAAGAGGACTGGGGAGTAGGATTTGCTTCAGTCACAGAGGGAGAATCCAGTGAGGCAAATTACATAGCAAGATTTGCTTCAGTGATCAAGGATGCGACCAGTCAGATAGATTTTTTCTTAGTGACTGAGGATGTGGATGAGAAGACATACTAGACAATAGGATGTGTTCCAATGACTAAGAATGTGACCAGTAAATCAAATGCTTCCTTGGTGACCATGGATGCATTCAGTCAGAAAGAATTGAAAGCAAGACTTGTGACTATTATAGAATTCATAGACCCATTTTCCACAGTGACAAAGGGAGTAGCTAGTTTGGACTATATTTGGAATACTGATGAGGTGGTAGATCCAGAGCTATATCTACTATGTGCGACAGTAGTGCATCTAGATGTTGGTGGATGGGATACCTCCCTCTCTAAGAGGGAATGTTGATTTTTGTAGCTTCAGGAGGTATTCCCACTAGAGGCCAAGGTGCCATGCATGTGGGAATTTTCATTGGCACTAGTTTTGACTTTCGTTTCAGTGAAATCGACCTAGAAATTAGGCTAGGGACTCATGGGCAAGTTGATGGGATTTGTGGGTTTATGTGGGGGTGCCACGCCCACAAAAAGGATTAAAATATTCTAATTAATTGTTGAGTTTAGGAAGGGCTCCTAAAATCACTCATTCAACTCCTATATAAAGGAGAGATATCATTGTGACATGACATCATCATTGTGGAAGAACAGAATTGGCATAAGTGAGTCTGCACTTGTGTTAAGGAGGATTAGTGATCTCAGTAAAGGGAAAGTATGCAAGGTGGTGAATTTGGCCCTGAAGAGGGAGGCAAAGAAGGTCACACATGTGGAGAAAAAATTTCATACCATATACAATTTGCAAGAAGATGAAGAGTGTATATATGTGGATTGTAGAAGAACAAATCATGTATAGGGTATACACGATTTGCAGTGGATCAAACATCGTATGTCTGTCGGTTTCCTGTTGGTGAATCGCGTATCTGATTTTCTAGGAAGGTACAGATCTATACATGCTTACAGGTGACATCAGCAGGTCGTACAGTTGGTCTACAACAGATTCGTGGGAAGAAGATATTTCCAGATATTGTTGAGTTTTGGTTTTCTTGTTTGTATATTGGAGGACAAGGTTGTCCTCAGATTTGGTGATTTTGAGAGGACTAGTTTTGTCCTGAGTTTTGGTGACTTTGGGAGGACTGGTTTTGGTCCTCATATTTGGAGAATTGGATAAAATTACAGAACATAAATATTGTGTCTCTTGTATATTAATGGTTCATATATGATATTGTTGTTTCTGCTACATATGTTTTCAGTCAATAATTTTAGTGTAAATTTGTTCAGTGATAGTTAGATCACTAGGAAGCAATTTTCAGATCTGAAATTAGCCACATAGAGTTGCATGTGAAAATTGAAAATTATCATGCTTGGGGTTCAACCTATTTAATTGGTTATTGGATGGGAGTCGGGTAATTTTTGTAGTGATTTCAGATAATTCTCTCCTTTGCGAGCTCATTGGTCCCTCTCTGGGTTGTATTCCCCTTCTTCACTAGTCTCGGGTCGAGATAAAGTTCTCTAGGTTTTCATATTTATTGGCCCTCATCTGGAATTTGGAAATTTTCGAATTTTTGTCCCCTCTAGTTATTGGACCCTTCCATATTGAACCATGAGAGTGTAACCCAGTTTCACAATTACCATGCAATGTCAACAATCCTGTGTAACCCTTGGTGATAACATGGAAAGCTCCCATTGGTTTGGAAATTTTACAGAGCAGAGGTTCTTTCAGATATAAACTTGTGGAGAGGAATTTTATTGTCCATAAGGCTTCTTTGGGGCCCCTTCCCTTCATGTGGTGGTATTATTTCCATCCTTTGTGGGGTATTAACCTCACGAATTACAGTTGGGATTTAATCTACAGTTCAGGGGTTTTCTCTTTCATCGTGGACCCATCTTGGAGTGACAATAATTGCATCCTATGCAGGCATGAAGAAATAGATGAAGGCAGCAGACTGATGAATTTCAACTAGGTTAATAGCAAGGTTGGTAGCATTGAACAGTTGAATATGACCCTTCTTTAGTGAGTTGAAACCTTAGAACGGGAGAGGTGGAGAACAACGCCCTTGAGCAGACTAGACACTCATGTTGTATGTGGACACTTTGGAGCATGAATGCCAACAACTCGGAGCCATAGTAATGCCCCAACAGTCCAGTTCAGGTTCAAACAATCATCTTGTTACAAAATATCAGTCAAAGAATCATTAAGAGACACAGGGAGATGAAGAAATTGTTCCAATGGAAATTGAAGATAATGAACCCATCCATGGTGAATTCCAGGAAACACCCGGCAATGAATCTATTGTTTAAAATATGTATTTTAAATGCATATTTTTTCTTGGTCAATTTGTCAAAGTATATAGCAGCAAATATGTTCGAATGTATAAGGAGTATTTAGTATTTTTTATGTTAGAACAATAGCAGAGGACTCAAACAAATTTGACCCAATTTTTGTATCTATTTTGACCATTGTTTTGTTTTGGTGCGGCTTCCTTTATAAATAAAATATCTTCAGTTTCTTAAAAAAAATTATAAACAAATATATTTCGAAAAATGAAATTCTTGCTCTTTTTTCCCTGTGTTTTTTCACTGTATATACAGTACCGGTGTGCTACAAAGCACACTGGTATACTTTGTATGTAAAAACACTTAGTAAACTATATATTTAAAAAATTAAATTTGTTGTCAAATCGACACATCACACAAATTAATGTGCCCCAGTGCATATACATGTAAAAATGCATCGATACCAATTTTATTGGCAAAATAGAAATACAAACCTCTGCAATTAAAATTTACGGATATTTTTCTTTGCAGAGGTTATAACGGAGATCGCACTTTGATGCATTTCATAGTGTATTGCACTGATGTGTTTTATATATTAAGA
>JASDQU010242678.1:29743-45151 GCA_032191745.1 Picea mariana
TAAGCATCATTATGGACATTCTAAAATACATTGATTGTGTACTTAAGAGAGAAGCTAGTACTCGTGGAGATGACTTCCTTATTGGAAAGGAAGAGATTACTCCCAGGTTTGGATGGAGCACTGATATGTTATTGATTTATGGGTAGTCATTTTCCAGTTCATAAAATTGTTCAGGTTGGGCAGTCACCTTCCAGTCTAGAAAGTGGCCCAATATTTCTGACGGACAGGCATTTTTCAGTTTGGAAAATGATCTAGATCGGACAATCATTTTCATAATGAAAATGGTCTAATAGATTGTTGATGTACCATAGACAGTGATTCCCCTTGTGGCCAGTGTGAGGGAATGGTCTAGGACAATCATTATTCTTGGCAATCACTCTGAGTAGTGGTCAAGAAGAATGGTTCGCCTCTATAGGCAGTCATTCTTTCAAAGTTCACAGTTGTGAGAAGTTTTGAAGAATGGTCTATTATAGGAGGTTGGCATAGGATAGTCATTTCCATTAGGAAAGAGTTCAGACAATCATTCCCAAGGGAAAAATCATTCTCTCCAGGTTACACTGTGATTAGTGCTGGAAGAATGGTCGACTAAGGTGAATGGTCTAGGTTCAACAATTAGGGATAGGCATTCCCTAGGGAAGACTCATTCTCTCCAGGTTGCACTGTGATTAGTGTCAAAGGAATGGCCCAGTTAGGTGAATGGTCCAGGCTCAGAAATCAGGGACAATTATTATTCTATGCTTGGGAAGAATAGTTATGATATCCCATGGCTATTGTTTTTGCTTTTCGAGGGTAGATGATCTTCCAGATCTCACAGATGTGAGTGGATGAATGGCCTGGATGACTCATTTTATATCATGATATTGTTTATGCAGGTTGATATCAGATGATATCATTGTTGTGGAGATTGTATGTCTCTAGACAGTAGTTGTATGCTACTATTGTGGATGTGATCCATTGATAGTGACTATGTGTCATTGGTTAGTAGTCGTGTGCTACTAGGAGTGGTTGTGTACCACTGGGTAGTAGTTGTGTAATACTATGAATAGACATGGTTATGTTCTATTGGATGGAATTGTTTTGATTTCCATGGAGACTATTGCTAGTGTTGGAGATGATTGTCAGCTAGATGGATAGTCAGTGTGATGATGGATAGACATTCTAGGTGGAGAATGGTCTAGGCAGGACAGATTATTGGTGGACAGACATCCTTCCTGTGGAGGATGGTCCAAGTTAAAAGATTGTTGGTGGACAGACATTATCCTTGTGGAGAATGGTCCAGGTTGACAGATTTTTGATGTACCATGGATAACTATTCTTCTAGGATATATGTCCGGATTATAAGAATGGTATGTCTCCCTGAGTTCATAGTAGTGACCAGAGTGGAGATATTGGTACAGGAGAGACATTTTCCCTCAGTTCAGTCGAGGGCAGTAATTCTTCTAGGACGTATGTCTGGATTAGAAGAATATTCCTTGTATCCCATGGCATGGCTTCCAGCATTTGTTGGAACAATTATTCTTCTATGACATATGCTCGGATTAGAAGAATGGTTCTTGTATCACTCTTTGGAGTGAGTTACTTATTCAGCATCATGCCCGATTACTCATATAGACTATGGCTTCGAGAGATGATGTAGTTGATGCTATTAGATGATATGGATAATGATGATGTTGCTCGTTAGTTGATCTACGTGATCATGAGATAGCATGTGTGGCTATGATGATTCTACTGGTTGAATGGTTTGTTTGTGCTCGAGACCATTGCCTTTAATACCTCCCTAGATATGAGGGAGTGTTGATATTATGGTAGTGGCGGGAGGTATTAACCTCTACGTGTAACCTTTGATAAGACTAGAATATTCTGGCAAGCAAGAGAAACCCTAAACAAATGTGTAGAAACCCTAGAAGACATGTCGACTCATTAAAAGAATTAATATTTAAGTGTTAACCTCTAAAAGAAGAAGTCGGCCTAGACATGTGACAAAGAGCACTATAAATAAGAGGGTGCTAGAGCTCATTTGTCACTCTTACTCTCACAATTGCATAAGACTAGTGGTGTGCAAGTTTGGAGAGGGAGTGCAGTCACAGCTACTGCAACCGGGATTTTGGATTTTGGTTGGACTTTCTCTTGGTTATGGTTTGGAATTTCTTCTTGGTCTTTGGTTATTCTTTCTTGGTGCACTAGCCTTGGAGAAAGGTGCTCTACCTTGGTTGGTTATGGTCTGCTTCCAGAATTATTTTGTCCGTCAAGGTTAAGGAGCTTGGGGGTGGCCTTTGTGCCTACAATTGGGTGAAAATATTGCTATAACGAAGAAAACGTAACTCCAATGATGTGTTTTGAATTAACATGATAGGTGCACAAATACAAAGTAAATGATTTTCGGTCTTCCTTAATAAATGACTTTTCCTATCACCTACGATTCTTCATATTTACATTAATGTTACAATAAAGCAATCTCAAGGATGACATGTCCAACATCTCCCCCCCCGAATCCGAAGGGATGTGTGTGAACCTGGAAAGAATCCCAACAACAAATGAAATTCTAGTCTAGTGGTAGTAATATAGATAAGACTTCCCACAAGTTTTTTATACTTGGTTGCATCCTCAAATTCATTCCCTTCTTTTGATGTGAGTTTCAAATTTTGTTCCATTGGAGTAGAAACAGGATTACACTTATCCATGCCAAACTTGTTCAACAGTTCTCCAATGAACTTCTTTTGGAAGATGAATATGAACCTTGGATTTTGAATCACCTCAATGCCCAATTAGTAGTGAATATGTCCTAAATATATCATCTTGAACCCTTTCTTCAACTCTTTCTTTATGGACACAATGTATCTTTCATTGTTCCTTGTTATCAACAGATCATCTACATATACTACAAGATATACAACAGTTTTGCCAACTTTTTTGACAAACAAAGTTGCATCGTCAAGATTGAAATGCTTGAAATTCAATTTTAGAAGATGCTCAATTAACTTTTCATACCATGCTCACAGTGCTTGGTTCAAGCCATATAAGGATTTGATGAGATTGCATACCTTATGTTCTTGTCCCTTCGCAACAAATCCTTTTGGATGGGACATGAAAACATTATCTTTCAATTATCCATTCAAGAAAGCAGTCTTCACATCCATTTGATGAATTTTCCATCCATTTTGTGCTGCCATGGAAAATAGAGTACGGATGGTAGCCCATTTTGTTGTGGGGCGAAAAGTCTCTTCATAATCAACACCTTCTTTTTGTGTAAATCCTTTTTCCATGAGCCTTGTTTTGTGCTTTTCAAGTGAGCCATCTGTTTTGTACTTGTTCTTGAATACCCACTTGTAGACGATTTGTTTGGTTCTGAATGGAGGATCCACCAACTTCCATGTCTCATTCTTGATGAGAGCACCATATTCCTTCTACATGGCTTCTTTTCATTCATCGTGAGAAGTGGCTTCTTTAAAGGAAGTTAGTTCAAGGTTAGTAGAAAAACTCAACTCACAATCATATGAAACATCCATGTCATCTACATCACCTGAGTTTGAATTATCTACATTACCTCCATATTGTTTTGAGGACATTTTGATTGCTGTCTTTTCGACCTCATCAGGATGAACACTTTCAAGTGTTTATGTGAGCCATTTTGGTGGACCTTTTTGAGATGTTTCAGGTTTCTCAACTGATTGAGATGGTGTTGAGTTCTCATCAAGCCTCAACTTTTCAATCCTCTCAATCACATCATCCAAATGAACTTCAAGTTCTGGTGAAGTGGCGGGAACTTCTTCATGTGGGGAAGATAGAAAGGGAGATTCCACAGATTGACCCAAGATAAGGATACCCCCTTCAAGATGTGTAATCTCATCATCAAATTCATGATATGTATTTACACGAGTGAATACGTCCAGATAATCAAGTTGCCTCTCCACAATTTCATCTTTCTTGGAGGATTCAAGAAATATTACATCTCTGGAAAGGATGAATTTTTTGTTTCTCACATTGTAAAGACGATACCCCTTGGTAGTATTTGAGTACCCCAAGAAAATGCACTTCCGACTCCTTACATCAATCTTGTTTCTTTTCTCCTTAGGAATCAAGGCATAGCATGTGGAACCAAAGACTCTGAGATGCCTCAATGAAGGAATGTGGCCATACCACATTTCATAAGGAGTCTTGTTTTTAAGATCATGAGATAGACACATGTTTTTGACATAAATTGCACGTAGAATTGAATCATCCCAAAACATCAATTTAACATTCTTTAAAAACATCATGGAACGAACCATATTTAGGAGTGTCATGTTCATTCATGCAGCCACACCATTATGTTGGGGATTATATGGAATTGTGGCTTGATTTTGATCCCATGTTGGTGAAGGTAGATTTCAAATTCATTAGATGTATATTCTCTTCCATTATCAGATGAAGGGAGCCAATATGCGACTAAGCTTCATTTTGAATCCATACATGAAAAATTTTAAAAGTTTCGAAAGCTTGTGATTTATATTTCAGCAAGTACACCCAAGACATCCTGGTGTAATCCTCAATAAAATTCATGATATATTTGTTTCCATTTACAGAAAGAACATGCATAGGTCCACACAATTCAAAATGAATCAGTTCAATTTTTCTACATGCTACGGAAGTAGAATCATGAAAGGGTTTTTTTATATGCTTTTCGAGGATGCAGGCATCACATTGTTTCAATTTCCTAGAAATAGTAGGCAAACCAAAAACACCATTCTTTCTCAATAAATGGAGATTGTCATAATTGATATCGCCAAATCTAGCATGCCACAAAATACTAGATGACATTATACCTTCACCGTGATGAGAGAGGCATGCAACATTTTGTGTATGGGTAGATTGTTGATGATTGCAGTTATGTGAGACATTCTCCAGCTTACAAACCTATGAGATGTGGATCATTGCAGCCATGTGAGATATTCTCCAGCTTACAAACCTGAGAGAAAGTCCCTCAAGAGGGTGTGTGGTTCCTATCTGAGACAAAGCTGGAACATAGAGATGACCTCCTCCATTCACAGAGTTGAGAAGAACTCCAGATGATTATCCTGTGGGAAAGGCAATTTGTTGAGTTGGGCGTGCATGTGGTTGTGCACAAGGTGAACGTGTGAAACCCCAAAGTGTTGGGTGCATCGGCATGAAAACATAAATGAAGATGATGTGTTAGCCTCCTCTAAGCAGCATAGTTGACGAGAAACTCCAGATATCTCTCATGTGTGATGCAATGGAAAAGAAGATCTATTGAGTGGACGTGCTTGTAGACAAGCACAGGTGAACGTGTGAAGATCTAGTTCTTTTGTGTAATGCAGTGAGCCAGAGATATATACATCCCAATGGATGTGCCCCTAGTGGATGAGAACTAGTTGGTGTATCAGATCCTTTGCTATATTGTTCAAGAATTAGACCTACATGTAACCCTAATTGTAATGTAAAGGGTACAGGTCGGCCCCACCTTAATGTGACTGGTAATTAATGTAAAAGATAATTAATCTGGTTAATATTAATTATATTATAAGCTAGTGAGTTCGGCCTTGTTGTGCCAATAGAAACTTATGTTGAAAGGTTCAGGTCAGTATAAGTAAAGGTAAATTCCCCATTGAAGAAACATATCTTTCAAGTGAGTTTGGAAATTTCAGCAAGTACACCTTCTTGGGAAAAGTGTGCACCTCTCTTGGGCAATAGTCTTCTAGGGTTTGAGCACCCTCTTGTGTGCTAGGTATTATATTGGTGGTGAAAGTATTTCTCTTGAGGATTATAGCAAAGGATTTGGCTGGGTTTTCTTCCCTTATTGAGAAAGGTTTCCTAGGATACCTCTTGTGTTCTTGTGCATGGTGCTTCTTCTTGTGATCTTGGTTGCTGCAACATTTATGGTTATGGTTAAATGCTAAAATTTGAATGAAATTCATGCTCAACCTTTACTATTGAAAATTCAACATGGAATCAGAGCATAGGTCTTGAAAGAACCCATTGCACAAGCATCCACCAAGTCTCAGCTCACCTTTTGTCGAACTGTACGATAGGGTTTCCAGAAAATTTTGTACGACCATCCTTTCAGTGGTGATTCATCCATTAATAATTGGATGTTGGGGATAATTTTGGCATATAAGAGTACTTCCTCCTCGAACACATCTCCAGAAGCTCTCAAAGTGAAATTCTGAGAAATTTTGATTTTTGGCCCTAGGGTTTCTAGGGTGCCGAAATTTCCTGCAGAATATTAATTCTAGATTTCTGAAGAAACTTTCTCCTGAATTAGCAAGCATCTTTGTGACACTATCAAGTTGATTTTTGGCAGTCATAAGTCCAATATAATACAATATTGTTAATTCAACCTAATCATTAGGTTCTCAAAATCTAGTTTGTGAGATTTTGAAGAAGCTAATCAAATGAAGAACATGGCATTAGTAGAAGATAGGCTTGATGGAGCAAGCAACTTTAGCTCCTGGAAATCAAGTCTTCAAGTCACCCTTGAAGAATATGATCTCTTGGATGTGGTAACTAAAACCCTACCAGCCACAGCCATAGATATAGAGAAAAAGATAAGAAAGGAAGAAGATGTCAAAGCAAGAAAATTAATCATCTACTCAGTAAGAGATCGCCTCTTACCTTGTATTGCCAACCTGAAGATGGCCTATGATATGTAAGAAGCTTTGAAAGAAACGTTTGAAAGTGAAAACACCCTCAGATATCTTACCTTAAAGAGCCAACCTTAAAGTACCAAGATGATGAAAGGTGACACAGTTTCCATCTTCTTCATGAAGTTATTAGAGATTAAAGAATAGTTAGAGACCATCGGGGAAATCATGTCTGATAGAGAACTTGCCTTAACCACTCTCAAGAATATTCCAAAATTGTGGGAGCCTTTCCTTTAGAGTATCAGTGGAAGAGAAGCTCTACCAACCTTTGATCGTCTATGGACATATTGTACTCAAGAATAACTTGGACTTAGAAATAGAGGAGTGGAAGATTCCTTAGAAGAAAATCATGCTCTTGCACTTCACACAAAGAAAGGAGGAAAATTCAAAATAAATTCCAGGCAAACATTTAAAGGTGAAAAGTCTTCATCAAACCCAGGTTATCAAAGAAGAGATGTTTCAAAAATCCAGTGCTTCAGATGTGACAATTATGGACACTATGCAAGAAACTGTCCAACTAGGAAGAAGGGAAGACAATATGCTTCCACCACTGACATTGATCTAGACCCACCTCAAAATAATGAAGAGAAGAGAGAAGAAAAGTACTTCCTCTAAAACTAAAGCATGACTACAAATCAGGTAAATCAATTGATTTCAATTTTTATAGTTGAGTGCATTTTTGAATAAATCCCTAGTATGGGAAGCTCTCAAAGACTTGGACCATTATCCCTGGTACGGGAGTCCAAACCATATTTAATTGATTATTATGCGAGAAAAAGCAGAAACGTTGTCCTTAAAAGAAGAGATACCCATCCAACAAACCTAGAGAATCTCATATGGAGATTGACAGTAAGATAATACTTTCTCCTCCTTCAGCAGTTCAGAGGGAGACATACAATATTCAAGTTGGTATGTTCAGAGATATTGCAGTAGGGCATAAAAGGCCTACCTAGACTCACTCTGCAAGAGGCAAAGAAACATACAAGCCTCTCAAGGCACATCCCTATAAAGTGAAAGAGATCTTCAAAGCTATCCTTCAGCCATGAGCCACCTTATTGTTGTTGAGCCTCCTTGTCTTAGAGAAGCCATAGGAGAAAAGATATGGCAAGATGCCATAATAGAAGAATATCAGTATATCTTAAAGAATGATGCATAAGATATTATTCAGGGACTAGAAGGGAAGTCTATGGTAACATTCAAGTGGATCTTTAAGATCAAAACATGCAACTGATGGAAGTGTCTAGAAATAAAATAAAAAATGAGATCTATAGTCGGAGGTTTCTCACAAATAGAGGGAGTTGTATATGATGAGACACTTGATCCAGTAAACCCGTTACACCTCCATATGTACTACCATCCATGAGCTGGAAACTATATCAGATAGATAAATTCTTGATGAGGTTGGAGTTCAGCAAGAGTGTTGTTGATCCAAACCTATATCATGACAGTGTTGATGACGAAGGTCTGATTTTGGTGACTTATTCAAGAAGTCTTGTTGTTGGATACAAGTAATCCTTGAATTATGAATTTAAGAGGAAGAATCTGAGTATGATGCACTAGTCCTCGAGACAAGAAGTATGACAGAGAGCCAATGAGATTTTCCTGAGTCAAGTAAAATATACAGTAAATATATTAAAGAATTTCAAGTGTGACAGAATGCAAAATCCACCATGACAAATTTAAAAGGAGAAGATTGATGATGATTCAGACGAGACTGATCCACATTGGATCACCAATGTATCTAGTTAACACCAGACTTGATTCATGCCATGCAGTGACAAATGGACACATGTTTTTGACATAAATAGCATGTAGAACTACATCATCCCAAAACATCAATTTAAAATTCTTGAAAAACATCATGGAACGAACCATATTTAGGGGTGTCATGTTCATTCATTCATCCATGCCATTATGTTGGAGATTATATGTTGGGGATTATATGGAACTGTGGCTTGATTTTTTATCCCATGTTGGTGAAGGTATCTTTCAAATCCATTAGATGTATATTCTCTTCCATTATCAGTAGAAGGGAGCCAATACGAGACTAAGCTTCATTTTGAATCCATACATGAAAAATTTTAAAAGTTTCAAAAGCTTGTGATTTATATTTCAGCAAGTACACCCAAGACATCTTGGTGTAATCATCAATAAAAGTCATTATATATGTGTTTCCATTTGCAGAAAGAACATGCATAGGTCCACACAATTCAGAATGAATCAGTTCAATTTTTATACATGCTATGGAAGTAGAATCATGAAAGGGTTGTTTTATATGCTTTCCAAGGATGCAAGCATCACATTGTTTCAATTTCCTAGGAATAGTGGGAAAACCAAAAACACCATTCTTTCTAAATAAATGGAGATTTTCATAATTGATATGGCCAAATCTAGCATGCCACAAAATACTAGATGACATTATACCTTCACCGTGATGAGAGAGGCATGAAACATTTTGTGTATGGGAAGATTGTTGATGATTGCAACTATGTAAGACATTCTCCATCTTACAAACCTATGAGATGTGGATTATTGCAGCCATGTGAGATCTTCTCCAGCTTACAAACCTGAGAGAAATCCCCTGAAGAGGGTGTGTGGTTCCTATTTGAGACAGAGTTGGAATGTAGAGATGACCTCCTCCATTCAGAGAGTTGAGAAGAACTCCAGATGATTATCCTGTGGGAAAGGCGATCTATTGAGTTGGATGTGCATGTGGTTGAGCACAAGGTGAACATGTGAAACCCCAAAGTGTTGGGTGCATTTTCATGAGAACAGAAATGAAGATGATGTGTTGGCCTCCTCTGAGCAGCAGAGTTGAGGAGAAACTCCAGATGACTCTCATGTGTGATGCGGTGGAAAAGAAGATATGTTGAGTGGACATGCATGTGGGCGAGCACAGGTGAATGTGTGAAGATCTGGTTCTTCTGTGTAATGTAGTGAGCCAGAGATATAGACATCCCTATGGATGTGCCCCTAGTGGATGAGCACTAGTGGGTGTATCAGATCCTTTGCTATATTGTTCAAGAGTCAAACCTGCATGTAACCCTAATTGTAATGTAAAGGGTATAGGTCGGCCCCACCTTAATGTGACTAGTAATTAATGTAAAAGATAATTAATCTGGTTAATATTAATTATAATATAAGCTAGTGAGGTCGGCCCTGTTGTGCCAATAGACATTTATGTTGACAGGTTCAGGTTAGTATAAGTAAAGGTAAATTCCCCATTGAGGAAACATATCTTTCAAGTGAGCTTGAAAATTTCAGCAAGTACACCTTCTTGGGAAAAGTGTGCACCTCTCTTGGGCACTAGTCTTCTAGGGTTTGAGCACCCTCTTGTGTGTTAGGTTTTATCTTGGTGGTGAAGGTATTTCTCTTGAGTATTATAGCAAAGGATTTGGTTGGGTTTTGTTCTCTTGTTGAGAAGGGTTTCCCATGATACTTCTTGTGTTTTTGTGCATGGTGCTTCTTCTTGTGATATTGGTTGCTGCAACATTTATGGTTATGGTTAAATGATAAAATTAGAATGAACTTCATGCTTAACCTTGACTATTGAAAATTCAACACAGATGTCCCATTCAACTTCAACAGTCTTCCATCTTCCATCCTGGTCATAACTAGCATGTTATCAGAATCCTTTCATATTTCGAGTTTTCGACCAAACATATGAACAGAGTGGAATTGTTGTTGGATGTGCACAAGGGACATCAAGATCCTTTGTAGCTTAGGTAGATAGATTACATTGTGCAGAAGTAAATCCACGAGTCCATACAATGTAGATGGTGTGCCCATTCCCGAAGGTTTGAGACTTGATCTATCTGCAAAATAAACTACGCCATCTACATTGTCATCAAAGTATTCAAAGAAGTCTATTTGAAATGTCATGTGTGAGGTTGCACCTATGTTAAGAATCCATGCATCACCCTAAGAAACAAGTGAATCATTAAACAAATCTTGAATTACTCCTACATTGCAATGGGAAACAATGTAATGAGTCGTTGCTTTACATTTCGTTAGTTTTGAAGTTCTATCTTTGTCTTCTTTATGATTCTGTATTTCTTCTTCGATCCTGTCCCATGGAACTCTATAGTCAATAGATTCATGTGACCCATTCATTTCTCAACATGTACAATGAGGATCGAATTTTTCATGGGAGTTATGCCAACCCCCCTGCCTATGAGCTTCTTCTTATTGCATCTTTTCTTACTACCTCCATGTTTTCCATCAATGAAGTGCTTCCAAAACCCATGTTGCCAAATGGAGAAGGTGAATAAGGTGCACTAAGGATTGGTGTCAAAGCAAAGGGCGATGCTCTTCACAACTCCAAAATTTTAATGGCATGTCTGGTGATGAGGTATATCCACCAAGCAGCATATCTCTCCTCCTCAAATTAGGGTTTGACTCTTTCTACTCGATTTCTATCAAGATAGGGTTTGAATGGATACCAATGAGTCATGTTGATACCAATGAGGGACCTTCACCGATCGACCTTGCAGGACCCTCAGGTATTCATCTACATCAATTCCTTGGAAATGTTATATGCAATATTTGGAGTGGCAATCACACTCATTTAAGCAAAGGCAATCAATTATATATAAACGAAGGATATCACAACCATAAATGAAAAATTGTAACCTCCATTCAATATGTGAAGTGGTCAGCTCATAGCCACTCAAGATCGAAGTTTTATGTAGCATTTTATCTCGGTCGTGCCATGGGACAATACTCATGTATCATATTTTTGTTGAGAGAATGTGAGGCCATGATTCAAGTCCAAGGTTATGAGGTCGATGCGTAGGGTTTTATGTAAGGGTTTAGATCAATGATTACGTAGGGTGTGTCATGTGAGTTAGGGTTGTATTTGAGGGAATGAGACTAGTGTTGTTGTGGGAGCCATTGTTGGAGGTGGATCAAAAGATAAAATTCAAATATCGATAATGTATGGGTGATGCGTTGGGCATGTTGTGTATATTTTCTACATATGCAATGGGTTGTGTTGAGGGTAATGTTATACCAAGTTTGAGCAAGTTGATGCTATACCAGGTTCGAAGGAGTTGGGAAACAAGTACATAGATTTTGTGCAGAGAGTGAGGTGCAGGCGAGTGAGGTGGAACAAGGAGGAGGCTAACTACAGAGGTGTGTTTTGAGGGTGTGGAGTGCACTTGGTGGAGTGCAGTCACGAGTGAGAGTAGAATTACGGTTAAATATTAGGTTTAGGGTTACATGTGGAGGGACGAGAGCAGGTTCAATGTGCGTTGGACCTGGAGAGAGGCACGCAAAAATGGAGAGAGTAACAACTAAAAAATTTGCATACGAATTTGCAAACAAACTGAGGAGAGACCAGAGGAAGCAGACAAACTGACAAGTAGATTTTTTCTATATATTGTGGGAGAGAAAACCCCCAAAGAAACAATGGAGTTAGCATGTGCTCTGATACCATTGTCGGGCTAGGCATTGGCAGAAAATGTAACTCCAATGATGGGTTATGCATTAACATGATAGGTGCATAAATACAAAGTAAATGATTATTGGTCTTCCTTAATGGATGAATCTTCATATTTACATTAATGTTACAATAACACAATCTCAAGGATTACGTGTCCAACAACACCAATAACTTTTAATATCAAATTCATGCACGTATTGATTATGGTTTTGGCTCAAATGCAAGGAAAATAAGGTTATAATATCAAATGGCTAATACTTCGGATTCCATCTCATTCCATATTGTTGCAAGTTTGTCAATTTCTCCCATGTCGTTTGAAGTAAGTCTAGATTTTATTTATAATTCGTTTATATGATTGAGTTTATGTCATTTATGCACATGCATTTGAATAATTGTTCATTGAATTTTGTAGGATCATAAATCAAGATTGATTTCAGATATGCAAGATTTTCCACCAGTGAAAAAATATCACAGAAGAAAAAGATGATTGAGTAACTGTATTTTTGGATTTTCAATGGAACTAAAGTAAATGTATTGCTTAATTTGACATTTGTTTTATAAAGTGGTTGGTTGCATGTTACAATCATTACATCATATATGGGGACTAAGCTCCTTATAACATCTACACATGGGCTTTTGTTTATTTTATTTATTGAGTTTGCTTGATATTTTTTATATTTTTAAATATTAATATAAAATTAATTTAATTTAATATTCTCTTAACCTTGACAAACTAATTAATTTCTTCATTGACGAAATCAAATACTTACATTTAATTATGAGGAGATTCATAATTAAGTTGGTGGTGGAATGTCAAGTGGTTGTAGGTCAATTTGTTGGGGTGGGAATTTTTCTCCTCTCAACCCAGGTTCGAGTCTCATCTATGTGACATGCTGCTCTTTGTGAGCCAAATATTCTTGAAATACTTGACCCTCCTATGTTCTCCAAATTTCGGGGGGGGGTTACCGTGGATGTATTGAGCTTCGCGTCGTGAACCACAATAGATATAAAAATAAATAAATAAATAAATTGGTGGTGGAACAAAAAATCATAAAGTTATTTAAAGCAAATTATGTATATTAAAATTCATTGTTATTAATGATTTCATTTTCGTATTTAATAATTATAATTTAGAAAGAAAATCATATTTAAAATTCCTTATTATTAATGATTTTGTTTTCATATTTAGTAATTTTTTTAAAATATAAAAATTATAAATTTAATTATGAGTAATTATTATAACATTATGAATAAAATAAATGAGAAAATAAAATAACATTTCATAAGAGTAATTTTTCTTTGTAAACATGTTTAAACAACATTTTTTTCCTTGGAATAACTCCTGGGGAAACCCACCAAGCACTTCCCCTCATTTCGATGATGGTACCCAGGGTAAACCAAATTTTGTAGAAAGTTGAGGCTTTTCCGATAGCATGTTCATTTAAGAGCTCAAAATGTCATTTGCGGCAATTGAACTTGGGTGGGGGGGAAGACACCCCTCAACACAAACCACTCAGGCTAAACCCAATTGACATGTTTAATCAACATAGTGTATCTTGTTGGAAATTAAACAAATCACCTTGAAGAAGAATTAAACATTATATGGAATTAAGGGTTATAATTTTTTGCAATTACAATCCAAAGTAAATGATCTCATAAAACTAAAGTTTTTTTTTCTTTGTAAGAAATCGTGAAACATTATATTTCCATAGTAAATATATATAAAAATCTTGTTGTTGGTCTGCCACTAAGGAAACTAGACCAACAACAATGCATCAAATTATCTGAAATGATATGAAAATATTGTCTTTTAAACTAAAAAGTTCGGGCATAACTAAGAGTGATGCTATATTTTATATCTAAAACAAAGTTTGTCTATAAATTCTTCATATTCTAGCAAGGATGAGGTGGGATTATAATCCTAATAACTCCTAGGTTAAAAAACAACAAAAAGAAACCTGGTGAACATCATAGTTGAGTAAAGGGTTGGCCCTCATCTGGAGTCACCTGCGTGTTGGCCAAAGTGATGGTTGAAAGGTCCATTCTCGTGATATTCTTGGCTAACAGATTCATCTTGACGTCTTGAAGCCGTAGTTGGGCTTGTATCTCATCCAGTTGAAGTAGAACCTCATCCTTGTCTTCCTTTCGATCCATTAAAACACGTTCGAGTAGGAGCTTCATGTGCCAGTAAATTTCAATTGTCCTTAAGTATTGAAAAATTTAGGACATGGTGTTTTCCATGTTTGGAATCCAAGACTAGATCAATTCTAATACTTCATCGTCAGAGATTAAGCGTCTTAAGATTCGAATGTTTGTTTCCATGAGATCTATTTCTTCTTGAATGTGGGGGGGGTATGATCTACATAAGAGTCGAAGGACTCTTCGGCCAATGTTGCAAGGAGAGAACCGGTGTGGCAAGGAGGGTATCAAGAAGAATTTCCATGGCCATGATGAGAATCATGACCGTGTGCCATTGGAGGGGTGTTGGACAAGTCAGATGACAAAGAGTAAGTTGTAGAATAGGCAAACAGTGAGTTAGAGGAGCAGGGGAAAGGAATGAACAGGAAGGAGGCGAGGTAACAGAACCAAAGGAGGCTAGGAGGGATGATAAAGGGGGCAGGCTTTTGGTCAAATAAGGTGGAGGAGGCATCACCATTATGAGCGCAAGGTGGGTGATTAGTTAGGATTAAAGCAAGATTAACTTCCATTATGAACAATTAGACGAGAGGGATGAACTAGGTGCAGGAGAAGTATCGAGGGTCCATCAAATTCAGGGTGTGAGCTTGAAATCCAAAGAGTGCGGTAGTCCAGGTGGTGCACGGACCCTTACTGTGATTGGTGTTAATTATAAGAGGTTATGGGGGTAAAGGTGGGTTGGCATGTGCCGACAGGTGGAGTGGTCGTGTGGATATTTGTCTCGGGTGGTAGCCCCCCAAATATCTCTTCCTGAACACCCGATATGGGGGTTCATAAAAATAAAGTTAAACATTATATGACAAGTCCAAATTTAATTTAAAAACAGAGAAATTGTTAGCGTACTTATAATACATTTTATAAATCAAACAACAACAAAATCAACATGATTAAAAAACAAAATATACATGTGTGTTATATTGTTTATAGCACCCCAGTGTGATTGAAATTGCACCGGTGCGATTGAAAGCGCACTGGTGCAGTAGTTACGTAAAAATGCATCGAAAAATAATTTAATTGACAAAGTACGTATGTAAACTATTGAAAAGTCAACAAGAAACATGTGTCTAATTTACTTTTCCCTTAAATAAATTGGACAATAAATATTAATCTATTATTTCATTCATAACTGAG
>JASDQU010242679.1:4835-15311 GCA_032191745.1 Picea mariana
AAACATGTACTAGTGAGAGTTCAGTTAATCAGTGAACTCACATGCAACTGAAGATTCGCCACAGTTAACTACATGCATGTCAGTTCCAATGGAGATCCAGTTGAGATAATAGGTGAAAGGGACAGTTGGCTATCAGTTGTGATTTGTTCACACATGTAGTGGATATTCTTATGAGCATGTAAAAATGAGGCAATTCTCAAGGAATCAAGATCATTGTGAGAATTCAAATTGCAGAGATTGTGCAGAGGAGGTAGGCTGTCTGGACATGGAAATTGGCACATGTATTTGCTAATTTGTGTATGACATTGTGAGATGATTGTATTTTACTGAGAGATTTTGGATTAGAGTTTTGTATGAGATTGTTTCACGATTCATGATATACATAATATATGATAGTGGGGTTTTTAGCTTTACGCTTTCCCGATCAAACTTTTGTGTTGTGTGTTATTGATATTTCACTTTGTGCATTGTATTTGTGATCATGGTTTAATTGCTTCCACAATAATAATAGTAGAAGTGATTCTGTATTTAACAAGTGGCGGAAATTGTTAGATCAGGAGAATCGCAAGAAAATTTCTACACAATGTTTTGCTTACATTATGTAAGCACTGAAGGAAAACTAATCTAGGTGGCCATGAGTGTTGGTACCCTAGTTATTAATGGAGGAAGAATGATTAAAGGCATTCATGTGAAACTTTTGAGTTTCATGTGTACTGATTTGGGATCGTGATCAACCTATAACAAGAAGTATGGTCCTGCAGTAAGAATGAAAGAAAATGAATAAGCCATGTGGTGAAGAGGTTGGTTAAATTCCAACACACCATGGCCAAGAACCTGTCATAAAGTGTGACAAACTTGAAATCAATGCAAGAGTGCATTGAATATGAATGTGGCCATGAATATTGGCACATTTGTTAAATCCTTTGAAATGTTGAATTATGTTTTGAAAGGTTTGGTATGTTGAAATGAGGCATAGGCAAGGAATGTGAATCCATTTTCATGTTTATATAGATGTGAATGCATGGTTTTGAATATATATATATATATATATATATATATAGATATATATGCATGGAAACTAACAATTTGTTTGGTTGATTGAAGTTGAAAGTGTAGGAAGCAAAGGGGTCTTGGATATGGCAGCATTGTAAGCCCATAAGGAAGACCAATTGCCTGTTGATCCAAACCGCTATGGGAAGGAAAGTACCATAATTTTGAATATGGTTCCTGTGCGAAACAAATATGAGAACAGAATGTGGAATTCAGAAATCTGTGGATGACAGATTTACAAGAATTTTTTTGAATTTAAACATTCATGATGTCTCATGACCTTTTGTATACCTGTGATACAGGTGAAAGGCAAAGATCTATAAAGAGTGTAGAGACATGAAACTAAGCTCTTGGGTTCAAGGGAGAACTATGAGAAAGAGGATAATTCAATCGCATGAAATAGACACTGGCTCGGGAGAAGGAGAGTAACCTCTATCCATATATGTGATTGAGTCAGGAGAAGGAGAGTAACCTTCGTCCCTAACTATTTATGTTCTAGGAGAAGGATAGTAACCTTTGTCCCTAACTTTAGCTGAGCCAGAAGACTGTCAAGCTATAAAAGCATGAAAAATAGCTATTGTTGAGCCATGAGAACCCCGTGGTAAGACATGATCATCTAGAATATGTTGTGTTGAGGTAACAGAAGCCGGAGGTATGCCTTAACAAAGAAAGTCTGAGGGATGCCTCGACTATAAGACTCTATAGAGTCTCTGGAATTCTTTTTGTGCCAGAAAACCTTGGCAAGGAAATATGGATCACCCAAGGGACTGTGTATCATAGAAGGGGATGCCTGAGCCTGGTCCTGGAGGGTGAGTGACTAGAAGGAAGAGGAGACCTTAATAGTTCTTGTAAACTATTTATTTGGATCATGCACACGATGGGTAGCTCTTCTTGTGCGAGAAAACCTTGGCAAGACAATATGGATCACCCGAGGGACTGTATAGCAGAGAAGGGGATGCTTGAGCCTGGGCCTGGAGGGTGAGTGACTGCAAGGAATATGAAACCTTGATAGTTCTTGTAAACTATTGATGGGGATCATGCACCCAATGGGTATGTCAAGGAAAAACAATGAGCCTGGGTAACAAAACAACCATGTGGATATAAATACACAAACTGTATAGATAATTATTGTGCTAAGATTATGAAATTTTCCTAGAAATGTTTATGCAATGTTTTCGCATAAGACTATGATTAACGTGATCGTTGTCAAAGAATTATTGAAAGCAGGTGACCGATATTAAAGGTCTAAAAAATGACCTGACTGAGGAAGAAGGATCGATATTTATGAAATAGCAAAATGAGAAAGGCATGATAGGTTTTTTTGAGAAAGAACACCGAGGACGATGTTCCTTTAAGGGGGAGGGAATTGTGACACCCTTGTTTCCCCCAGCTTGTAATTAATCATAAAATAGAATAACCATGCTAAGGCATGTGGGCAATGTAAATGTATTATTGTTAAATTGCCCATAACTGACTGTTGGGCGGGTGAAGCCTTGAAGTACGAGCCATGATATCTATAGAGGAAAGAAATCACTTAATGAAGAAAGGACCAGTGGTTGAATCTTCAACCACCCCCATAAATGGAAATATGGTCTAGCTGCAGGATGTCAACTTGAGGTACCACAGAGACCTGCAGACCCAAGCTTCCTTCTAATAGAAGGAATAGGACAGGTCGAAAACCTTCCAGAGGAGGGAAGGTAAGATACATACGGAGAGCACAAGATCATAAGAGGAGGAGGTGTGAACCCAAAGGAAGTGCAGAGAACATGGCCTGAAGGACCCGAACATGAGCTTGATGCCGAGGAAGCATCCGATAAAGCTCACAAGGTCGTTGTGACAGAGAGAGTTTCTCTGAGAGATGGCGAAAATTCCCTAGTGATATCATGGCTTGGAACGGGGGTGGCCAGATTGCTAAGAATGAATGCCTCTGAGCCTATTATTGGGTGGAAAGGTCCACACCCACAGTCAGTTGGTTTGATGCAACTTGTAAAAGATAAGTATTATCATACCCTGTGAAATTAAGTTGTAATTATGTAATGAAATGGGATATACTCTAAAGGACCTAGGGATGTGTATGTTTTCTTAATGGTTATACTATATCTCTTTATTCATTTTTAAAATATTTATTTAAGAAAGTATGGATTGGACATGTTTTGTATTCATAAATTCTTGTGCCATGTGGTGGCTTAAGCTAGATTCATGAACTGTGAGTTCGTTGACCTTGGGCATAGTTTCACATACACATGTCAACATTCCTAGTCATTATGAGTGCCTTGGAGAAGGGATTATATTAAAGCTTAGGAGAGATAATGCATGTATGCATAGGCTCTCTATGAGGTAGGCAGAGATCAAGAACCACTTAAGTTATAGAGTTGACGAATGAGCATAAGGGGTGCGTGGAAGGATTCTTCCAAGCATTAAGTTCAAGAGAAAGAGTGCAAATCTCTTAAGCCTTTCAGAGATAAGGAAGCTTAGGGAGAACACCAAGGTTAAAGTATCGAAAGGGAGGGTCCCTTGTTTGGAAGATGAACGAACAAAATCTATTCGAAGGAATCCATGGTCTGTTGTGACCATTGGGTATGGGAAAGAGCGTGGGAGTTAACCCTAGAGTCATTCGAACTTCATGAGTTCAAAAAACTGAGCAAGTTCATCATAAGGGAGGTAAAATACTGGAAGTCCCGAAGTTAACTCTGAGCCTTAGATCTAAGGATGCCTGGGAACTTTCCTAACCATCAGATCTAGGAGGTAGACGATAGTCAAGTCACTAGAAGTACCCATGACTTAAGAATCTGACAGTGGAGATGGATGTGAGCCATTTAATGGGAGGAGAGGCCATCCCGTTCATTAGATCGACACAAATACTCACTGGAGCTAGCGAATCAAACACCAGCCCCTCGATTTAATCGACGGTGGGGAATCATTACAGAGCGCGAAGGTGAAAGTAGCGGATGCACTAGTTCATGGCCCACAATTCACCAACATCGTTGATCTCATCGGGCTGGAAGATCAACAATTCCAGTTAAACCAAGTTGGGTGAGCACTTTCCAGATTGTAGAAGTCGAACTCTCTAATAAAGAGTACTCATGTTGGTGCCCCGCAATTACTTTGAATCGTCGATATCGTTGACATTCGATCTGAGTTTGACGAGATCCCTAAAATGTAAGGGGTGCATGGGAAATCGATATCTTCAAGAATATCAAGCTCAGAAGAGATAAGCCCTTTTGAAAAGTGCAGATGAGGTCCAAGAGACAAAATCGTAGGAGGAACAAAGGTCGAGGCCTTTGAATACTTGGAAAATACTCTAAGCTATAGGAGGTCAAAAGTTCAAGAGGAGGAGCGAAAAAAACCATCAGATCAGTTGTGGAGAGGATCCTGGACCACTAGATCAGTGTTCGGTGAACAAAGGAAGCGTAGAGGAGAGGAACAGATCCCATCTGTTGGATCAGAGCATGAAGGACCAGTAACCGTTGGGTCCAGGAGTAAGTGCATGAGACTTAACTCTTGTGTGTGCAGGAGAGTGGACTTGTCAACATCCCAAAGTCCCAAAGTAATTTGGGACCATCCATCATCAAGGAGCACAGGTGGCATAAGATCCACAACTTCAAAGGTTTGTGGAAAAGGAGGAGGACAAACAACCAAATTAAATCATGGTCATAGATCACCAGGAGACACGTGTCAGCAGATTAGTAACTCCAAAGAAATTACTTCGAGAGTTTCAGAATGAGAGTTTAAACTCCTGAAACATGGATAGTTAGAGAACCGAAGTGAATCTCTACCATCCGATCATCTAAAATAGATCTCAATCATCATATCATCCGAAGGAAATTTCAAGCATCGGATCGTCCAAAGTAAATCTAGACCGTCCAATCCAGAAGAGATGTGGCATAAATCTGTAGACTCTGGGTAAAGTCCCGAAGTAATTCACAACCAACAGATTTAGGGGGAATGTGGCACAAATCTGTGGATTTCGGGTAAGGACCCAAAGCAAGCCTCGATCGTCTAATTCAAGTGGAAACATGGTATAAATCCATGTACTTCGAGGGGATTATCTATTTGAAACTCCCAAAGCACTGAAGTGTTGAAGAACCAAAGCACCAAAGTGTTGAAGAGCTAAAGCGCCAAAGAGCCAAAGCACCGATGCGCTGAATCACCAAAGCACCGAAGTGTTGAAGAGCCGAAGCATCGAAAAGTTGAAGGACTTTGGATCATTAGATCCAGAGAGACATGTGGCGATAGATCACAAGATTTGGGTAAATTGCATTGAAGTTTTAGTTGAGAGTTGAGATTTGAATTTTTGAAGCTCAGAAATCCGAAGCAATGAGAGTCGTCGATCTGAAGGTGGACATGCGACGCCAGATCTATAAATTTGGAAGAAAAGACAGGAGGAAAAGGTCCGAAGACCCAAAGAATATCTCGATCGTTGATCAGGGAGGGAGATGAAAGACCGTCGATCTAGTTGAGGAGGTCAAAGTCCCGAAGTGGGAGAAAAACCCTCGATTGAGGAGAACACGTGGCAGACGATCTGTCATTTTGGAGAAATCTCTCTGGAGGAAACGAGAGCTTGAGAACTAAAAATCCCTAAGGCCAGACTCACGGAGGAAATCATAGCTGCACATCTGTAGGGACAGGTGTCAGCAGATCTTCCACTCTAGAAGATAGCTACTAAGGAGGAAGCAAGAGTTTGAGAGTTGAAACTCCCGAAGGCCGGAGAGCCGGAACCAATTGTAAACATTGATTTGGAAGGGAGCTACGTGCCAACAGATCAAGGAGGTCTGGGAAGGCATGTGAAAGATAGGAAAGGAGGATAGATGACAGTCGTTGATCAAGGATCATCGCTGAAATAAAGAGATCAATGGTCGTGAAGAAATGCAGGGCCAAAACATGCTCGAGTCTTAATTTTCCCTAAGCGTGCTGCAATTGAAACCATGGTATCACCAAAGGCATATGTGGCACTTTGTAGTGATATTCATGGTGAAAAGCGAGTTTATTTAAAACCACCCTTGGGCATGCCCACAATCACATACTTTCGAAGAGGTCATAGCCTAGGGCCATATGAAGGAGGGGGGTTAACGAAAAGGGATCTAGCGCCTGAAATTCAATATTTTGTTAGCACACAGACAAAGTTCGTGGGTACCCTTAGACCTACACCAGGTAGTCAAAAGGTTCTGTGTTTAATTACAGAACGATACCATCAAGGTCTTAGAGAGTTTTTTGGCTTCAAAATTGGAGATCCTTGACTGAGAGGTCAGACTGGTTCTCGACTTTCCAAATTAGAAATCATGAATAGAGAATTTGTTCTTTAAGAAGAGCAAATATTTTTATGCCCTGTCGTGGGAGTGTTACAGTTTCATTTGGTAATAAAGTAAAAGAAGTGTATTCATAAAAAGGTTGCAGATATGTTATCAAGACCAGTAATTAATGCATCCACAATACTTAGGTATAAAACTTTAGCACATGAAATATATGCAAAACAATATGTTAGGGGTAATGATTTTAAAGAAGTATATGATGCATTAATTCATGAGAATCAACAGTCAGAATATTATATGCATGATAATTTATTATATAATCTTGGAAAAATATGTATACCAGGAGATGAAAGGGTAAATTTAATCAGATAAGATCATACATCTCTCATCTTTGGCCATCTCGAGGTTGGTCTGATAGTTTCACAATTACTGAGGTATTTTTATTGGCCTCATATGAACGAGACAGTTTCCAAGTATATCAAATGGTGTTTCATATGTACCACACGTAATCCTAGCAACAGAAACTTGGGATTATATACACCACTTCTAGTACCTTAATGTCCGTGGGAAAGTATATCCATGGAATTTGTAGGGGTTTTGTTGATGTCTAGGATAGGTCATGATTATATATATGTTGTGGTGGATAGATTCAACAATATGTGTATTCTAATGCCATGCAAGAAACAAATCACAACTGAACAGAAAACATAAATGTTATTCACTAAAATATGGGTTTATTTTGGACTTCCTACATATATTATATTAGATCGATACTCTCGCTTTTTGGGAAATTTTTGGTATCGTTTATGGGAGATAATGGACTCTAAGTTGAATAAGATCATGAATTTTCATTCACAAACAGATGGACAGACAGAGGTGGTAAATAGGACAATGGTACACCTACTTGGAGGATACTACAACAAGCATCCTAAATTATGGGATGAACGGATACCTTATATCCAACATGCCTATAATCATGTCATGCATTCATCTACGTAGAAAACTCCTTTTGAAGTATGCTTGGGGTAGTTTCCTAAATCACCTTTGGAATTTGTTTTTGGAAAAATATATCAGGAATATGGATAGTATGATACGGATAAAGATAAAAGGTGCATTCAAAATATTCAATAGGTACATCAAGTAGTATAGGAACAATGGAAGAAGATCTAATCCAAGTATAAGGCAAGGAATGGTAAACATTAGGTTAATCATCAGTTTGAAGTTGGTGATCAAGTATGGATACGTATCCACAAATATAGAATGAAAGGTGAAGGTAATAATCTAAGGCCAATCTAATATGGTCCATTCAAGATCTTAGAAAAGATTGGTACTAATGCCTTTTGTTTAGATCCATCAACCTACATGCAAATGTATTCAGTGACAAATGTTGAGAATTTGAAGCCTTATGAGCCTCCTATGATTATGGATGAAGATGAAAGTGTCTAGGTTCCACAGTTGATGATTTTTCTCCAAACTATTTGGATGAGCTTTAGGAAGATGTCATTCTCGACAAAAGGATCAGAACTTCACAACAATATGATGTGGAATATATTTGAGTTGGTATTAAAGGGGTCAAACCAAGTAAATCCAAATGGATTGAGATTAGAAGGGGGAGGGAACTCTACCCTCACTTCATTGTTGAGTAAACATTTGGTGGTCCAAAATTCTTCCAATGGGGAGGAATGATCCAAGATGATCTGTGAATGCTCATAGAGATCCAGAAAGATCTAAAACATCCATAGAGGTAAAAATGGTTCAGAAATTCTCAAACTTCAAATTCTTCAAATCATCCCTAAAATAACATCATTGTGTAGAGATAAACGATAGCTTTCCAATGATGCAAATTTCACCTCAAATGGAGTTTGTATGAAAATGTTATGAGTGGTCAAAGTTTTAGTCAAACATGGAAAAAAGTTTAAAGTTCAAAGTACAAGGGAAAATAAATGGGTGACACATAACACCATTACAATGGTGACATGCACCACCTAATTGGAAGATAAATGGGAAAAGTGCAATCACATGATGACAAGTGGAAAACAATTGGTTCAATCATATTATGACATGTCGGATTAAAGAGCCAATCAGAGGTTGCCACGTGGTAGCCTCCCATTGGCCAATATTAGTTGATGTGTATTAAAATTTATGGAGTCGACGGGGGTTGAACCTACGACCTCCATAACTTCCCAAGTTCTAACGTAGTCCCCACTACCAATGCCCCATATAATGGGTCTTAACCTATCTATGGCAATCAATATATTTAAAGTTATATTAAGCTTCATATGGGCAGCCAAAGGGCCAAGGGCCTAAGTCCCTAAACCTTGGCCCTTGTTCTTGATACATACCATATCACCAACACCTAATCACTAAAGATATCAACACATATAACCAAATAACAATGTTTCGAAATTCGCTCTGGAGTTATGGTGTAAACCATATGTTATAACATATGGTTATCCAAAGTTTCATATATATATATATATAGTATAAAACTTGTGGTCGGTGGGAATGGAACCCTCGACCCACCAGCCATGAAAACAACTTAACACACCGCCTATAACCAATTCGGCTACAAGTCTAGATTTGGTTATAGAACCGAATAAATTTAATTTAATATATGCCATAAATTTTGGGATTTGGTTAGAAGGGGAACCCTATTTAATGGTGCACACCCCAAGGCACAAAACACACATAATTAATGCAGAGTGGTTTTGAAATTCATGCCCAAGGGTACACAATTTTATGAGTCTACATCGTAAATCATGTCAAAGGGTACCTTGATGAAATTTCAAGTATTTTATATCAATTTTGCATGATTTTTTACTAGGAATTCAACATTCCATTGTGTTTCTGCATTTGAACATGTCAAAAGGCCATTGTAAAACACAAGCATTTGATAATTAATATAAGAAGTCTCTACTAGAAGTGGGCCCGGAGAGGTGGCCCAAATTGGGTGAACTCTGTTTTCTCCAACTTGTGTATGTGATTATATTATTGTTGTTCATTTCAAGTTCAATTATTTGCAAGTCATTTATTATTAAAATGAAATTGGCTAGATAAGTATTTCACATGTAATTCGTAAAACCGTCAAGCAATCATCTTATTTCGAAGATCAAGTAGATGTTTATGTGTATTTAAAGTTATCAACATCTAAGGACTTTTTGGATCAAGTTGGCATCAGAGCAGGTTTGACAAGTATTTTGCAAGTGGATGCTTACAAGAGACAAACTCTAACTTGGTAAAGGAAAAATTGTAAGTTATATGTCCAAAATTGGAAAGATAGTTCCATGACGTAATATGCATTCAGTAAAAGGAGAAGAAGAAGATCAACCCATGAGTCATGAAAATATCAAAGCTATGCTTCAATCACTAAAAGAAACATTAGATGAGTTAGAACGAAGAATTCAAAAGCATGCAAGCAATGAATCTTTAGTAAATGGAGAAGGAGGAGGTGAAGGTGGTGGAACTTCAGAGCCCCCTTCCCCTTCCTCATCATCATCATCAGTTTCTTCTAAAGCAAGTAAATAGTCTTCTCATCGCAGGAATTCCTCTAAGAAGACTGACCATAATGTACCTTTACTAAAATTGGATGTTAAGTTTGTGATTTCGACCTATGATGGAGAATTGAATGCCGAGAAACTGGACAATTGGATCAAGCAAATATAGGTATATTGTAGGGTTCAAATAATTATGAATGAGGATGCAAAGATACAGTTAGTTTCTCATTGACTAAGTGGCATGGCCTTAATATGGTGGGACAGAAAGATGTAAGTTGATTTGGTTCAAAAAGGTAAAGTAATCTCTTCTTCAGATAAATTTATTAAGGCTATTAGAAAATAATTCTATCCACTGGCACATACACAGACGGTAAAGGCCCGAATATTCGGGAATATAAATAAGAATTTGAAAAGAAGGCATTATCCCTAGGAATTTTGTTGCATACTCATTAAACTCTTTTGAAGTAGATAGGTTCCATGCACTCATATCTTCATCACACTATTATAATGTTTATCCCTACTAACATTAAAATGGTATCAGTACAAGTTACACATCTAGAGGCTAGTAAGGGTAAGCATGCAAGTGAAGATAATAAGCCATTCAAGTTTGAGAAGAAACTGAAAGGTAAATGGAAGAGTAAGAAATCAGCCATCATGAAGAAATATAAGGAAAACCTACATGT
>JASDQU010242679.1:26145-36327 GCA_032191745.1 Picea mariana
GGCAGAAGGCAGGATTTTATCAACCGTTACCCATACCTGAGAGGTTGTGGGATGCAGTCAGCATGGACTTCATATTGGGGCTGCCGAGAACACAAAGAGGGTTTGAATCAATCTTTGTAGTGGTAGACAGATTTTCTAAGATGGCACACTTCATACCGTGTCATAAAACCAGTGACGCAACTCACATTGCGAATCTGTTTTTCAAAGAAGTCATTTGACTTCACGACTTACCAAGGAGCATAGTTTCGGATCGATACACCAAGTTCATGGGAAACTTCTGGAGAACCTTATGGAAAAAGATAGGAATGAACTTGTTGTTCATTTCAACTTATCATCCTTAGACGAATGGACAGACAGAAGTTGTGAACAGAAGTTTGGGAGACTTGCTGAGGAGTTTGGTGACAGAACACCACAGTCAGTGGGACAATATTCTGCCACAGGCAAAATTTTCTTATAATGATTCAATCAACAGAAGCACAGGGCAGAGTCCATTCCAAATTGTTTATGGGACATAGCCAAGAGGAGTATCTGAACTAAGGGATTCAGAATGGGATGAGATAAGAAGTGCTAGTGTAGAATATTTTGCCGAAGCAATGAAGAACTTCACATCCAGGTGAAGGAGCAATTGCAAAACTCAAGCCAAGAGTATAAGTGCAGAGCAGATCAACACAGGAGACACCTTCAATTTGAGGTTGGTGATTTGATTCTGGCACATCTGAGAAAGGAAATTTTCCTGAAAGGGACATATAACAAATTGAAGATGAAGAAGATCGGACCATGTAAGGTATTGAAGAAATTTGGGGCAAATGCTTATGAGATTGAATTACCCGATGGGATCGAAATTTCTTTGATATTCAATGTCTCATATTTGTACCCTTATAAAGCTGAAGAGGTAGGAATAGACAGTAAACAACCAGAGGTTCAGTGGACAAAATAGATGCCAGTTGCAAAGAAGCCACAAATGGAAAGAATACTAGACAAAAGAGTTAGTAAGAGGACCAGAAGAAGGGAATATTTTGAATACTTGGTCAAGTGGAAGGGACATCCAGTTGAAGATGCCAGCTAGGAGAATGAAGTAGAAATCCTGAAGCATGGACACACCGTGCGAGAGCTCATGGACAGGAGCCCATGAAAATTTTCAAGTGAGGGAGTATGATGCAGGAGCATCGCCAACAAAAAGTGAGTGTGGGGCAAGCGCCAACGCATTTTGGCACATGATGAATTGTTTGGAAGTTTTGACGTTTGATACACCAAATGTAAATGAAACAATTAAGAGAAGGCATACTTGTCGATTGTAATCAGACCTTGAGCATCCCGCTCTCGTCTAAAGGACTAAGAGGCATTTATGCTAATAAATGTAAGTAGGTAGCTTTGAATTCTTAGATTAGACAGTTTTAGGAGCGGAGGGAAAATGGATATAGACACCCTCACTTGTCTCATTGTAACATAAGCAACATAATCAATCAAGAGAGCATAGGAGAGCAGAAGCATAGAACTGTGTAGAAGAGCCCATGTATAGAAGTTTTGAGATTAATATATGAAGCTTGATTCAGACTCATGGTGTTCAAATACTTTCTATGTATGCATGATTGAATGTTGTGCTCATGATTGTTTTACTCTTTCTGTTATACATTTTCCTTGATGCGTGAATGTATGATTTCATCTTAAATGTCTGAAATCTGAAGAGAGGGAGAGTAAGGAATGAGTTTCAATTGTTTCTCTGTCTGAGCAAGAGTTTTCCTGCAATGAGTGCAGCAAAATTGTCCGCAAGGTGTGCGTTGACAGAAGTCAGAGTTCGTCTCTGCAAGCTCAGGAGAGATAACATAGTTCTCATTCTCGCAGAACTGCAAGTTAAGCAAAGGATTTGTGCAAAGTGTGTGCAGGCCGAGAAGAGTCTCAGAGTTTGCAACCTAAGGAAACTGTTGAAAGACTGCTACTGCAAGAGAGTGCACAAAGTCTAAGAAGTCAGATACTTGGAGAGTATTTGAAGAAGTGTCGTAAGGAGTGTGCACATGAATTTTCCCCAAAGGACTTGAGGATTTTTCAATCAAGCTCAGGAGGGATAGGATCTTCGAAACTGTTGAAGAAAATCTTAGGAGGTTTAGTACCTTGAATCGTTCAAAGGGGAGGCGTTGCAAAGTTATTTGCAGGCAGATAAGTTCATGTGAAGGCATACTTGTTCATTTCACAGGAGTTGTTAAGGAGGCTTTGGATGGTCAGAATTCTCCGAGGGGAATTCGTGAAGTCCCGAGGACCATCAGATCTTGCAAAGGAGAAAGTAGGATTACAGTGAGTGTTTTTTCTTTTATTTTAATCTCAGGGGAGAATATATCCATAGGATCTGGGCCAATAGGGGCCGTTAGATCACTCACGTAATTGCATCTCAGGGTTTTGGGGGTTGAATAACCGAGATCTTGGCATCAGGATTCACAAAGTTGCGAAGTCCGAACTCCAGAAAGGTGGGAAGTTCCATCATGGGACCTGTGTTGACAATGTGTTGAAATTTCGCCATTTCGGCATATCGGAGGATAAGAGGTCGAGACTTTTGTCCCGAAAGTCTCGAAGTCCCAAAATAGAGAAGGAATATGTGTCGTTTTCTAGAAGAAGGACACGTGTCACGAGATCCACTCTATCGGGGATTCAGACATCAGAAGTCAGAGAGGGAAGTTCTTCGACTTCATGAGTGGCGAAGTCACGAGAGAATCACAGTCGTCCATCGGAGGAGGATAGGTGGCAGAGATCTAGGGATCTCGCGAACTTGGAGGTTCGCAAGGTGAGAGTCCAAAGATTGGGCACTCCAAGTCACGAGTGGCGAAATCGCAAGGAGTTAGGACAGTCGTAGGATCTGAAGCCAACAGGGGTCATTGGATCACTCATGAAATATCATTTCGGGTTTTTGTGGGTTGAAGATCCTAAAGCTTAGCACTTCAGGAAGCAAAGTCGTGAAGTGCCAAAGTTGGGCATAAGAGACACATGGCAGAACCACAAGGTGGTCCTAGGAAAATAGACAGGTGAACACGTGTCACATATTGGAAGGAGTCAACACCCTGTTGACCTCTCACATCTCGAGGATTCGTGAGATAAGAGCACAAGATTTCAACCTTTGAACTCACAAAGTGGTGAATAGTGAAAGGTGCTAGCGCTTAGTCTAGCCGGCTTTCGCATGAGGAAGGCACTGACAGAGGAAGAGCCATACCCATTTCATGACCTCGGGTATCAGGAGATTGGAGAGGAAGAGTCGGGAGTCACGACTCGCGAACTCGTGAGACTGTGAGTTGCAAAAAGGACCTGTGGATCGATTTGAAAGTAGATTCCAACAAGGAATCCGAAAGAGCCGATATGGCTCGAAGGGGTTAAGAACGATCCTATGAGTGGATCTCGGTCTAAGTGCTGATAGGTCTACGTCACATGATAAAGAGGCAGAAGGTCAAAATATCAGTGTTGGTAATGTAGAGATAGAATTCAATGGATATCAGGCTAGAGGGGAGAAAGAAACATTGATAGAGATTGTGAGAAGCCTGAAAATAGAAGTGCATAGTTACAAAGCAGATAATGAGAGACTGATAATAGAACAAAATCAGATAAATTCTCAAGTGATGCAAGTCTTAAATCAGTTGCAGAGGCAAACAATGAACGGATCAAACTCAAAACAGGAGGAAGAGGGAAGATGTCATGAAAGAAGAGATGACCACAGAAGAGTTGGTTATTCAAGAAGTTCTAGAAAAACTTATAGACATCACTCACCTCCCTACTAATCAAGGAAATTTTATACATCTGAAGATTCTGTAAGTAGTCCAAAGGTGTCTCATGTTAGGCACCAAAGAAGAAGACATGAATTGGACAGTTTTCAAGGAGATTTGAGGAAGCTTAATCCACCATCCTTTGATGGTGAAAGAGAAAGGGAAGATTATTTAGAAGCATGGTTGCTTGGACTCACGAGGTATTTTCAATTGCATAAATACCCATCAAACCTAGAAGCTAGAATTGCCACCTATCATTTACATGGGAGAGATGTTATGTGGTGGGATAAGCTAAAGAAAGTTGAGCACCTTAATGAGAATAGGATCACTTGGAAGCAGTTCAAGAAATATTTTCAGAAGGAGTACCTTTCAGAGCACTTCTATGACAAGAAAATGCAAGATTTTTTTGAACTTAGGATGGGAAGCATGACCATGGTAGAGTATGAAAAGAAGTTCATGGGGATGCTAAAGTAAGTGGGGTTTGTAAAATATGAGAAGGTGAAAGTACAGAGGTTTTTGAGTGGACTTCCATCCTTTTATAAAGAGAAGATTCAATATGATGAACCTAGGACTTTGACTGAGACCATTAGGAAGGATAAGTACTTGTATGAGCAAGGAAAGGGCAGAGAGTCTTTGCATAAATCTTTGAAGGATAAGAAGGAGGAGAAGTTTGATCAAAGAAAGAAAGGATTCAAACCTCATTTCAATAGAAATATCCCAAATAAAAATCAGCCCGACCAGTATGCTAAGGATGAATCCAAGAGATAAGACTCCTTGGGAAAAAGGGGAATACCACTAATCCAATGTTGGGGATGCAAACAAGATCACATGTACAAGGATTTCCCTCACATAAAGGACAAAGTGAATACCATGCACAATATCCAAGAGGCTACAATAGTAGAAGACATGAGAATAATATATGAAGCCTTAGATGATCGACAAGAAAATTCAAATCTAATATGATCGAGGTGGAAGGTAAAATCATTAATCAACCTATTTTTATTTCAGAGAAAAGTAAGATTGGAAAATCAAGTTTGGTTCAGCTAGCCACTGGAACCAAAAGGAGAATCCATGATATGGTTAGAGGTTGTTCCATAAGTCTTAATGGTGTGGATACTAATTTTGATCTAAATATTATACCATTGGAGTCTTATGATATTCTAATTGGAATGGATTGCTTGGAAAAGCATCATGTTGTCCTAGATTATAATAACAAGACATTTACATGTCTTGATGAAGAAGTAAAAAAAAACACTATGAAAGGAGTTCCAAGACCCATCTCTATAAGGGATATTTCAGACTTACAGCTGAAGAGATGTTTTAGAAAAGAATGTCAATTGTATGCAGCCCATGTGGAAGAACTCGAAAATAAAAAGGGGCCAAGCCTTGAATAATTTTCGGTACTACAAGAATTTGAAGATGTATTTCAAGAAATACACGGGTTTCCACCAAAGAGAGAGAGATATGTCTATATTGATTTAGTGCTAGGAACTGCCCCGGTATCAAAAACACCTTACAGAATGAGTACACCTGATCCAGGTGGATATTGGTGGCCACCCGCCTATTCCAACTGGCTCCTCTTGACAGTTTTTAGTTCAGCACATTCTTTTGTACTTCTTTGTAATTGTGGATTCTACACTTTCAGGGTTGTCTAAAGCCCTACACAACTTCCAGGTGGAAACTGGTGGTCACTCACTGGATTATTTTGGAAGTTTTCATGTCAGCACATCTTTTTGTACTTCTAGGGCCATTTTGGGGCCCTAAATAGTGTTTTTTTGGCTTGCCACAGTCAAACTATAGACGAAGTCATATTTTGACAGCATAATGTGTAGTTCTCAAAAATACATTTCCAATGGGCTATCATGCACCTAAAATGTAGGTCTTATGCAAAAGTTATGACCTCGGGAAGTTGAGGTACCAACTTACCTATCGTGGCCCTCATAACTTTTGGCATTTCATATCCTAGGGTAAGGTTTTTGGAAGCCTAGGGTTTTGGATTTCATGAGTAATGTTAAAAAGGCCTTTGGAGCCTCATTGTAATCATTCTACTCAGATGGATGCACGTAGCATCCACATATCTACTCAGAGATAGCTACCACCATCCGAGCAAGTTGTTTTTAGTTCTGCAGTTTTACAGTTTCAGCCTATTTTATTTATTCAATAGAAGTTATTGTTCACTGGATATATTTTGTTGTTCTTCGTATCTCTATGTTATTGTATTCAATCTATTATTCATTTCATTCCACTCATAAATATGGATCAGTGATATCAGAGCGGTCTGCTCTTCAATTATTTTTCTTCATGCATGTCCTCGACAAGATCTAAGTACAACAAGTTGGGACTTGAACCAGTCGAACCTTTTCAATATCGGTCACATCGAGACAAACAAAAACCCATGGGGGACGAAATGAAATATGATGGAGCAAGATATCCTTTTAAAAAATTTCTCGAGGAATCCCTTATGCGACAAAGGAACGAAATGATGGACAAATTTGCACCGATCCTTCGAAGGCTTCCCACAGGAGACACATCTTCATCAAGAGGCCACACAACCCCCTTCAAGGTACATGTAAATTTTGATATTCCATTATTTGAAGGACTGATAGATGTGAATGTTGTAGATAAATGGTTGAATCTGCTCGAAGGGTGTTTTTCGATCCACAAGTTTTTCGATAGGGAAAAGATTACTTTTGCACTCCTTAAGTTCGTCCCCCAAGTTAAGGTTTGGTGGCATACTTACTTTGAGAAAAGGGCCATAAAGGAATATTCAATATTTGTGGTCACCCCCACATGGGATTCCTTCATGGATTCCATTAAAGAACAGTACAACCATGTTGGAAGCTACGAGGACCAGTACACAAGATGGACCACCCTGCATTAGGAAAGAGACCAGACAATACCAGATTTCACCAATATTTTCCATACCCTGCATGCCAAATTGGGTACCAAAGACTCTGAGAGACATCTGGTGCTCAAATATCATGGTTTTCTACATAGATACATTGAAACAGAAATGGAGTTTCTGGATATCGCATCATTGGGTACTGCTTAAAGATATGTTGTCAAGGTCGAGAAAAAATTTAAGCAGAAGAGGCGAGATTTTGGATCTCCAAACTCCTCACATACGAAGAAAGGAAAAGGTGGCCCCAACCCACAAAATAAGGGATAGAGAAAATATGGTCACTCTAAATACAACCATTCCAAGCCGCAACACAAGAAAGGTAATTAGAATTCGAAGAAGGACACGAGAAAATGGTGTGAATACCATATAAGCCCTTGGCACAACACTGAAGAATTCTGCTCCAAGCAATCACTGGTGGATGAGATGAAAGATTATGAGTCAGAGGCAAATTATGACTCCGAATCAAATATGGAAGGATGGAAGTGGATTATTGATGTTGAACCCAATGCCACTATTGCTACCACCAAATTCCATCCGATCGAGCTAAAAGAACCAAAGGAAGGGGAATGCCTCTTTCACTCATAGATGTGGGTAAAGGGAGCTCTGCTTCATTTCATTGTCTATAGTAGCAGTCAAAAGAACCTAATCTCAGCAGAGGTCATTAATCAGTTAGACATGTCAATGACATGACACCCACATCCCTACCCCATCGGATAGCTTCACCAAGGAAGAGATATTTGTGTCATCCAACAGTGTCGTTTGCCCTACGACATCAAGTTTTTCAAAGACCCACCTCCTTCCCTTGCGGAATCCCGATTGTACTAATGCAGAAGAAATACGGGACCTGGTGGCTCTACATTGATTACAGATCATTAAAAAAAATCACAGTCAGGAATCGATACCCAATTCTCAGAATTGATGACCTTCTTGACCAACTCAAGGGGGAAAAATTCTTCAGCAAGATTGACCTAAAGTATGGCTACCGCTAGGTTCCCATCGAACCAACTAATGTATGGAAGTTAGCTTTCAAATATAAAGAAGGTCTCTTTGAATGGTTGGTCATGCCCTTTGGCTTAACAAATGCACCAACCACTTTCATGAGGTTGATGGATGATGTATTGAGACCTTTCACCAACTCTATTGTGGTGGTATATTTGGATGGCATCCTCATCTCCAATAGAACTTGGGAGGATCACATGCATCATATACAACAGGTTTTGAGCACTCTGTGGTAGCACAAGCTATATTCCAACTTGGAAAAATGCTCCTTTGGCATGAACAGGGTCCAATACTTGGGCTACATTGTTGATGAGCATGGGGTACATGTTGATCCAATTAATATCCAAATCATCCGTGACTAGCCAGCCCCGACCACACTAACCGATCTTTCGAGTTTCTTGGGACTTGCCAACTTCTAACGATGGTTTGTGTTGGGATTCTCCCATATTGCATGGGCTTTTAGCCAAGTGACCAAGGAAAATGGTAGGGAAAAGTTTGCATGGGGGAAGGAAAAACAATGAGAATTTGATGATCTAAATCATCTCCTGTGCTCGGCTCTAGTCTCTCCTTACATGGTCTACAAAAATAGTTTGAGATTGAGACTAATGCATCTGACCATGTTGTAGGCGCAGTTCTTACTCAACATGGTCATCTGGTATCATACCATAGTGAGACACTCTCAGATACTATCTGGAAATACCCCACCTATGAAAAGGAAATGTATTCCATTGTACAAGCCTCTCGTCAATGGAAACATTACATTTTGGGAAAGGAGACAATCATCCACATTGATCACAAGCCTCTATAGTTCATACAGACACATAGGAAGTTGCAAAATGACCTCCATCAGAAGTGGTCCACCTACCTGTAGCAGTTCCATCTCAACATCAAGTATAAGACAAGGAGCACAAATCATGACATTGACTGCCTCATTCGACCTCTCGTGGTTACAACTCACCACAGTTCTCCATTCCTGTGGGGATGAGTAATCTTAGTGGCCCCAACTTTATCAACACAATCCGAAATTCACCACCACATATCATCTCTTGGGTACAGGCATGAATGTCATTTATTTTCACATTCAGAATGGATTGTTATGCCATATGGGCCATATCTATGTTCCTGCAAGAGAGCGTGTAAATATGATTTGGGAGTCTCACTATAGTCGAATGGAAGGACATTTTGGTGTGGAGAAAACTATGTTCATTCTACAGAAACATTTTTATTGGCCAAAACTTCTACAAGACGCAGCAAGTATATCAGATCTTGCACTGTATGTGCCATTGACAAGACAACCATCAAGCAAGTATTATACACCCCTCTTAATACTCTCGAGAGGACTTTGGAATCCATCTCTATGGATTACATGTCTGGCATTATGTCCAGCAAGTAAGGCAATGATTGTGTATTTGTGGTAGTTGATTGGTTTTCGAAGATGACCATCCTCACATCTTGCAAGAAGACCATCACAATAGAAGATACTTCAAAGCTCTTCTTCGAATGAGTGTGGGTCCATTTTAGGATACCATAGACCATCATATTCGATTGAGATAGCAGGTTCCTCATCACATTTTGGTCAAGTATCTGGTCACTGTTAGACACTAATCTCACTAAATCCACTGCTTTCCACACCCAAACCGACGGTCAGACAGAGGTCGTCAATTGGATGATCGTGCACATCCTGCACATGTACAAATATAAGAATATGTGTACATGGGATGAGATTCTTCCCTATGTTCAACATAGCTATAACAAGGCTCTCCATAAGTCCATTGACCATAGAGCATTTCAGGTGGGGTTGGGATTCCAAACCTTGGGTCGCATTGATGTTGGACTACCTCTTGCAACCACACGAGTAGAATATTCCCATGTTCAGTCTAAGGATGACGAAGCCACTAGATTCATTGAGTGGATTCATCACATCCACCAAAATTTCCATGATATTTTGTAGAAATCCAATGCTAAGTACAAGCAAGACCATGATCAACACCGGGTACCGCAACAATTTTAGGTGGGAGACAAGGTATGGTTACATTTGCAGAAAGGGTTCCTTACAAGGTGTTAGTGCTAGAAGTTGCTCCTAGACTGTTATAGGGTCAATCCTAGCACATATTAATTATTGCAAAAATGTTTTGAAGGTTTTTATGGTTTGGTTTTTGAATAAGATGGTCGAAAACTGGCTCAAGGTTATAACATAACATGAAAATCACAATAAGAACATAATATATCCCATTGACTAGTTAAAAGGTAGTTACATAGATGGATTAGACCAATTAGAAAAAGAGAGGATGAAGCTTTAAATTTTTCAACTTCACATAATTTCTTGTCTTAGAATATCATAAAGAAACAAGACAAACAGCTTGAAATCAAAACTTGAAAATAATTTCCACGGTAAATTATTTATTGTATTAATTAACAATCAAGAAACAAATGCATTGCAGTCTGAATAATGAACTCAAGCATGAAGAAAGAAAAACAGAGTAGAAAAGAGTGTCTAACCATCCATATGCATTTTTTATTAAGTGTCAAATAGAACAATAA
>JASDQU010242679.1:36553-95153 GCA_032191745.1 Picea mariana
AACTCATCAACTACTTGTCTCAACCATGTACTCAACATGCACCTCAACCAAAATCCCTCATAAATTTCATCATCCAAATCTGATTTGTAGATCTGTAATAGACCTAGTGTATATGATCACATTCCTACAAACCTTCCTTAACTTCAACAACAAGATACTAGCATTTTCATCAAACTTTTCTTAGTCTCACATGCCTAGTTTTGGATTAGTCAACAACCCTAACTTGAAGTAATCATAACTTTGTACCTATAATTTATAAATATCTGAAACTGATACACAATGTTATTTAGTGTTTTTTATGCAATTCCTATAGGTTTCACTACTTGTAACCTCTCAGAAAAGGAGTTATAGAAAAAATGGCATACCTTGTTGAATTCTGGCTTATTCTAGAGAGCATCCTTGTAAAGCATGCCCCGCATGGAATATTTGTTGAATTGATATGAAACCATTACATAGAATAATAAATATTGTACCCTAACCAACAATTTTTTTTTCACTAAATTTGGATCTGTTATGAAGAAGTTATGATGTTTTTACCCAAAACACCTGTTTTTTGACTAGTTTCAGGACTAGCCACAAACCCTATTTTCCATGGAGTGTAACTCCAAAAATACAATGACACGAAAGCTGAATTTTTTACCACAGATACTTGGATATGTTTTCTCAATTTGATATCAATTTCACAGTCTGATTCATTATATAAAAAACTTTATAGAGAAAATGGTGAGATGACCTGTAAATAACATACCTTAGAAAGCACTATCAAAAGAATTTATCCTTCCTTGCATTTCAACATTCTTTTCTTCACCTTCCCTCAGAATTTCAGCTTAGATATCCTTGGTTACCTTAGACACCTATAGATATTCAATATTATCAAGTGTGATTAAAATTAGAGAGCCTTGCCTCTTATTTATACTCTCCAAGTAGCTTCCTTAAAAACATCTTCTAGGTCACTTGGCCCCACTTTCCTTATTTTAGGGTTAACCCACTTCTAATTTTTCCATCAAATTTATTATTGAAATAATTTATTTTGTATTCACTTGGAATTATAATAAACTCATTACTCCACTTTATTATTTACCTTTTAAAATCTCTTAAACCACTTTGACTACTTTGACCTTTGTGGGCTTCTAGATGACATATGAGGGTCCTCCAACTTCGTAAGGCCATAACTCTCAAACCGTGAGGAGTTATGTGACGTTCCACATAAAAACAAAAATGGAATGAAATGTACTATACATATAGAATAGTATTATCTGAAAATATGTCATAACTCATATCGTTATCCATCAAACAAATTTGGGTCCATTACCCAAACCCGTGGTCTCCAACTTCTCATGGCCATAACTCTATAACCGTGAGGAGTTATGTGATGTTCCACATACCAATGGAAATGGAATGACAAGAACTATCCATATAGGATAGTTTACCTGACAAATTCATTGTCCTTCATCGCATTATTCCATAATTAAGCATGGGTTCTCTTACTCTGCAAAACATCTTCCCGTGAGGGCTTTCACCATAAGGGGACCACTTTGGAGTTCATCCATCTTTACTTCTTATCAACCATGACAAGACAATAATGAGTCATATTTACATCAAAAAATATTGGGTCCATTACCCAAAACTTTGTGTTGCGGGGCTTTCTTCAAGGGTTGACATCAATGACAACCAACCTTAATCAATAGTTCATTTGCGAGGATTCATCCATCATTCCAGCCATCATTCGATCATCCATGCAACCTCTCCATCATCATTCACTCACTCATCGAGATATCCTCCATACTTTACTGTCATTGTAAATGAACCTGTATCCATAGCCATATCTGTTTATGTAGCTGGTTAGCTTGGGAGATGGACTGAAGAAGTGGGTTGTTAGGCTCATGGGATATTGAAGAGGCAGGTTGTCAAGCTCGTAAGCCATTTCTCTCGGTGAGAGAATTTCTAGAAATTGATTCCTGAAGGTGCTAAACTACAGCTACAAGGCTCTGAGACTTCCTCTCCAACCTGTTGTTGAAGCTCGGAAAGGAAGTGGGGCAGCTGAAGGACTGTTGAGCAGAGAAGAGGCACACTTCCTAGGGTGGGATAGGCATGTTGGGAATGAGGGATTGTAGGTTATTAGTTTGAGTTGGCACCTGTAATGGATTCTTTCCTATCATCTATGATTCATTATCCTGGTTAGTACTCCCTTTACCCAGGTGGAGTTTAGTCCTAGCTTGGGGGTGACCCACTGTTGAGAGTGATGAGCAGTATGGTCTAAGGCTGGGAGGCTCGTGGAAGGTCTGCACGCAGTTGGTGATATTCTTACCAAGATAAGTGTCATTTGTGTGATAAATTTACATGTTGCATTAATATTTACATGTTTATTTTTATGGGTTTATCCTGTGTATGATTTATAACTGTGTTGATAATAATAATAATAATAATAATAATAATAATAATAATCTATTTTTAAGGTCAAGGCCAAGCCATACACCAAACTAGTGTATGAGATCCCCTTGTTTGTGGGACAAGGGACCCCCTCTGCCCAACAATTTAACTGGTAAAGTCTACGGAGGTATACATACCCTACCCCTCTCTGGATTTGAACTTGTGACCTCTTAGGAGGAAACACATGTTCTTAACCATTAGGCCACTTAGGTTGTATTTATGGGTATTGCCTGCATATGTTGCATGTTACGTTACTATATGGTATCAGAGCTTCTGTTTTCAACACTAATCCTAGATGGGTCGAGAAAGTTGAGTTGAAGAGAAATTTCACAGAGGATTTATTTTGAAGTGGCCAAATTTCAAGTCACAGAGCTTCCATGGTAAATTTTAGAAGCAACGACGCGGAATTGGGAAAAGCCCCAATTTTTTTTGTTAAATTCATGAGAAAATGGAGAAATTTGGCCAAGTGGTGATATATTATTGGTTTAAAATCTGTTCTAGCAAATTCAGACCTGGAATTAGTTGAATTTGAAGTTATAGTGAAGCCATGACAGATGGAGTGAGATTAGTAAATAAAATTCTCAATTCATGAATTAATTTTGGGTAAATTTGTTCCAGAAATGTCAACCCACAACAATTTGTTGTTGCGAAGTTTGAACTGGCTTTATTGGGGTGAAATTGAACAAATTTCATAGTTGCAGAATGTCTATGGTAAATTGGGGGAAAAAATTAGAAAAAGCCCCAATTTCTACAGTGAAATTGAAGAGGAATTGATGCGCATAAAAATGTATGTGCGTAGGTGGGTGCACTAAAAATGCAGGATGTGCAGTAAAAGGAATATGATATGTAAAAAATTGGTCATTTCATGGAAAAATGTTGGCATGCTGGTACCCGCGCTAAATTTTGGGACCGCGCAGAAAAACAGTGACATGCTGGTGCGCGCACTAAATTTTGGCGTTGCGTAGAAAAATGTTGTTGTACAGGTGCATGCACTAAATTTAGCATTGTGCGGTGTGAATATCCATAAAAGGTGTGCACAGAGTACACACACATAATAATGGCACGGGTGGTGTGTGTAGTATTGGCTAAGCACAGAGAAACGTTGTTGGTTCATGCACAATGTGGGTATATGTTGTTGCACGACAGTTTAGTTAATGGTGCGCGCAGAGTATTGGTGCGTGGTGGAGGCGTACTAAACTTTGGCATGATGCAGCGCATAGAGTGAAATGCGCATGGAATATCATCGCACGATACAAAAACTGCGCGCAATAGTTAATAATGCAAGAACCAAAATTTTTCACAGTGGATAGTGGTGCACGACACAAAAGTAGTGCGTGCCAATTATTGGCACGACAGAGAAGTGATACACGATAGTTATGGATGCATGGAGCATGATTTACCTTTTGTTTTTGTTGCGCATGGTGAATATGGGTTTACAGGTTGAAATTTGTGCGCACAAATTTGTTTGGATAGTGAACAATAGCAGAAAACCAACGATTTTCTGCAACATTTTATATCATTTGAACGTCAGCTTTTTGCAGCACATTTTTGAGGCCTTTAAGAGTGTTTTTAGCTATTCAAAAACCATGAGAAAAGAGTGTGCCCAGGCACGCTATGTCTTTGGAGCTCAAATAAAAGAGCTCAGAGAGAGATTTCTAATGGTGTAAATTGTTCTTCAAACGGAGTTTTATGAGAAAGTTACATCACAAACAATGAAGGGTAAATTTTAAGACCCATCTAACTTCAAAGAGCCATAAATTTTTTCTCCAGAATCAGATTGAGGCACAGGAGTAGTCAATAGAAATATATTGAACCATAGAAGACAGACCCAAAGCTGAATTGAATGTTTGGGCATGTTAAAGATGTTTAATATGGAAAGGAAGGTACATGTAGCATATCAGTTACAATATGGTATTTTGGCCTAGAACTTCAGTCGGTTGTAACTAGCACCCTGGAACCCAAAAAAGGTGAAACTTGGAAAAAGTGTCCATAATATGTATATGAAGAAACCCAATTGAGATCCTAAAAAAATTCCAAAGGAGTAGGTGAAAAAAATAATATTTACAGTGCAGAGTTGCGCCAACTTGAAAACATGAATATGGTAGAGACCATCAAAAATTTGCAGAAGGATGTCCAAAGACATAAATATGATAATGAAAGTCTTATGAGAACCAAGGAGAAGTAGGATGAATTCAATGTGAAGTTAATGCAGAGATTGAACAAAATAGAAAAGAAATTGGATAAGGAGAGTGGCTCAAGCAAATCTGGAAGTCATAGGCCTTCTGATGAGAAAAGAAGAGTGAGAAGTGTTAGCAGACATCACCATCACTCCCTGAGGCATTCCAATCAGAGGGAACACTACAACTCAAGTCCATCCCATGTCAGGAAGCATAAGGGTTTTGAGGTGGATGAGCTACGAGGAGAAATGAACAAAATCAAACCTCATATATTTGATGGTGAGCACAAAAAGGATGAAGATGCAGAGACATGACTGTTGGGCATGAGAAAGTATGTTCAATTGCATAATTAGTCTTCTCATGCAGAAGGTAGGATTTCCATCTATCAACTCAAGGGAAAGGCATCCATGTGGTGGGATCAACTTGTGTAGGAACAACACATTAAAGAGAAAAGTGTTACTTGGAGGGAATTTGAGAAGTATTTTGAGAAGAAATACTTGACTAAGAGATACTATGACAAGAAAATGAAGGAGTTCTTTGAACTCAAGCTTGGGAGTATGACCATTGATGAATATGAGAGAAGGTTTTTAGAACTGCTGAAGTATGTCTCTTTCATCAAGAATGATATAGTTAAGATTCAGAGGTATTTGAGTGGATTGCCAACATTTATCAATGACAAAATACAATATGATGATCCCAAGACATTGGAGGAGACCATGAGGTGAGATAAATGCCTATATGATCAGCAAAAAGAAAGGCCAAATTTCCAAAAATCTTGGGGAGACAAAAAGAAATTCAAGGTGGATCAGAAGAAGAAGGTATCTAAGCCACCACTATTCAGAAATAATCCACAGGGAGAACAAACTCCTAGAGAACCCATAATGATTGAGACAGTGGATCAAAGGCCAAGGAAACCACCTATTCAATGTTGGGGATGTAAAGGAGATCGTATGTTCAGATATTTTTCTCACAGAGGTGAAAAAGGGAGGAATATTCACAATGTTCAGCAACCTAAAACAATGGAGGACATGGGAAGAAATGTGCCAAGGATATATGCAGCCTTGGACAACAAGAAAGCAAAGTATTAGTCACATATGATTGAAGTGGAAGGTATGATCAACAACCAAACCATTGTTATTTTAATAGATTTAGGAGCTATTCATAGTTATATAGACCCTAATATGGTGTAAAGTTTTCATTTTCCAAGAAGCAAGCATGGAAAATCTTGGCTGGTGCAACTAGCTACCGAAGCCAAAAGAAAATTTGATGAGATGGTTAAGTCATATCTTATGGACATGAATGGACTGAACACCAAGGAAGATTTGAACATATTTCCTTTAGGTTCTTATGACTATATAATTAGGATGGATTGGTTGGACTAGCATCATGCTATGTTGAACTATCATAACAAGGAATTTACTTGCTTGGATGAGGAAGGGAGCCTAAGAAAAGTGCAGGGAATTCCCATGGCAGTAACCATAAGAGGAATTTCAGCATTGCAACTAAAGAAATGTTACAGAAAAGGGTGTCAAATATTTTCATCTCATATGGAAGAGACACCTAAAGATAAGGTGCCAAAATTGGAAGATCATGCAGTCCTGGAAGATTTTGAAGTTGTGTTCAAGGAGGTACCAAGACTACCCCCAAAGAGAGATATTGATTTCTCTATAAATTTGATGCCTGGAGCAGCTCCAGTTTCAAAGACTCCTTATAGAATGAGTACACCAAAGCTAAAGGAGTTGAAAATGCATATTGAAGAACTTTTTAATAAGGGGTATATACACCCAAGTGTGTCACTTTGGGGTGCCCCAGTCTTGTTCGTGAAGAATAACAATGGAACATTAAGATTGTGCATTGATTTTAGATAGTTGAATAAAGTGACTGTGAAGAATAAATATCCTTTGCCAAGGATTGATGATCTCTTTGATCAATTGAAGGATGCCAAGATATTTTCAAAGATAGATATCAGGTTAGGATACCATCAGGTAAGAATTAAAGAGGAATATATCAGCAAGACTGCCTTCAGGACAAGGTATGGTCATTATGAGTTAACAGTGGTGCCATTTGGGTTGTCAAATGCGCCAGCTGTTTTCATGTGCTTAATGAATGGTGTTTTTTGAGAATATTTAGACAAGTTTGTCATTGTCTTTTTGGATGACATCCTTATATATTCTAAGTCAAAGGAAGAGCATGGGAATCATTTGGGGATGGTTTTTCAAGTATCAAGGGAGCATCAGGTGTATTCCAAATTGAGAAAGTGCTCATTTTATCATAAGCAAATTCATTATTTGGGACATATCATTTCAAAGGATGGGATAGCAGTGGATCCTGAGCAGATAGAAGCCATTAGAGAATGGTCAGTGACAAAGAATGTGACAGAGTTCAGATCATTCATGGGCCTTGCAGGATACTATAGGAGATTCATTGAAGGATTCGCAAAGATTGCACACCCAATCACTTCCTTGCAAAGAAAGGGTGTGAAGTTTCAGTGGACATTGGATTGTGAAAATATTTTCCAACATTTGAAACAATTATTAACGAGTGCTCCAATACTAAGGATTGAAGACCCATATGAAGACTTCATTGTATGCATAGATGCATGTAAAGAGGGACTTGGTGGAGTCCTCAGTCAAAATGGGTTTGTTATACATTATGAGTCAAGGAAATTAAAGGAGCATGAAAGACACTATGCCACTCATGATTTGGAGTTGGAAGCCATAGTGCATGCCTTGAGGAAATGGAGACACTACCTCATGGGAAAAAGGTTTGAGCTAAGAACAGACCATAATGGTCTGAAATATTTATTTGATTAGCCAACTCTAAATGTTAGGCAAAGCAGATGGTTAGAATTTCTAAGTGAGTATGACTTTGATATTAAGCATATCAAAGGGAAAGAGAACAAAGTGATTGATGCACTCAACAGAAGAGTGCATGAATTGCATGCTACAACCATTAGCATGTACCAATTAGATTTGAAAGATAGAATTATAGAGGCTGCCAAATCAGATTGGCAATGCAAGGAATTAGTGGCAAAATTATAGCAAGGTAATTTGCAGAAAAAAATTGAAGAACACAAGCTAGATAATGATGAAATTCTCATGTACAGGGGCAGAATTTATGTACCAAATTCCCAAGAATTGAAAAAATTGATATTGGGAGAAATGCATAATGTACCTTATGCTGGGCACCTAGGTTATCAGAAAACTATTCTAGTTGTCAAGAGCCAATATCATTGGTCAAGCATAAAGAAAGAAGTTGTCGATTTTATTGCCAAATGTTTGGAATGTCAAAAGGTAAAGGATGAGCATAGACACCCAACTGGTTTGCCACATCCATTGCCCATTCTTGAGTGGAAATGGGAATTTGTAACCATGGATTTCATTACCAAACTTCCCAGAACAAACAAGCAACATGATTCCATCATGGTAGTGGTGGATAAGCTTACTAAATCTACCCATTTTATTCCAGTTAATCTCACTCACAGGGCAGCCAACATTGATGTTGTTTATATGAGAGAAATAGCTTGATTACATGGCATACCCAAGACAATTGTGTTTGACAGAGATCCAAAATTTACGTCAAAATTTTGGGAAGGATTATTTAATGGATTTGGCACAAATTTGAATTTTAGTGCAGCTTATCATCCAGAATCAGATGGACAAACAGAGAGGGTGAATCAAGTGATTGAGGATATGTTGAGGATGTATGTGATGGATAAACAAACAAAATGGGAAGACTACCTACACTTGGTAGAGTTTTCTTATAACAATGGGTACCAAGCATCTCTAAATATGAGCCCATTTGAGGCACTTTATGGCAGAAAGTGCAACACACTGGTAAGTTGGGATAACCCAATAGATAGAGAAATAGTTGGGCCAGATTTGCTCAGGGAAATGGAGGAGAAAATGTTGAAAATAAAACAAAATTTAAAGGCTGCCCAAGGCAGGAAGAAAATCTATGCTGATAAGGGAAAAAATCACAGGGAATTTAAAGTTGGGGACCATGTATTCTTGAAAGTGAAGGCCAACATAAGTTCCCTTAAGTTGGGAAATTGTTCCAAGTTGGCAGCTCGCTATTGTGGGCCATTTGAAATCCTAGAAAAGATTGGTCCAATAGCTTATATGATTGCATTGCCTGCATCTATGACTGTTCATAATGTATTTCATGTATCATTGCTCAAGAAATATATACCTGTTGCTAATCATGTTATTGATTGGAATGTGATTCAGGTGGAGAAAGAAGGCGCTTTCTAAGTGCATCTGGTACGCATTTTGGATCGAAAAATCAAACAACTTTGGAATCCAGCCATAGGGATTGTAAAGGTCCAATAGACCTAGAACGGTCCTGAGGACACTACTTGGGAGAATGAGGATGCAATGCGAGTAGAATACCCGCATCTTTTTGAGGATTTTTGAAATTTTGTTGTATATGGGTACATGATGCACTGAGGACAATGCATAAATAAGGGGAGGGGATTGTAATATCCCTAGGATGAACCCAATTGTAATGTAAATGAAAATGTACTTAAGATGGTGAGTTGTTTGATATCTTTTTGTATGCACCTTTCATGGCATAGTGCACGCATGTATTGCGCAGTAAAATGATGAAGTGTGCACATTCCAGGATACCGCGCGCATAATCTTAAGTGTGCGCGATATTGAGGCCAAGGATCCTTTGTGTATATGTTTTGTTTTATAGACTGGTGAGCCATTTATTATAAGTTAGGATGCTTATGTTTTGATTAGGCCAGAGAGACTAGATGTTAAAGGCCAGTGCACCTATTTTTGTATATGTCATGATTAATATAAAATACATTGTTGTGCATAGATTGACCATGATAAAAGAGATGGGGGACTAAACTCCACTAGTTAGGGAAAGGGAGGGGGATAAAAGTTAATGAAAAAGGGCTAATCTAGGGATCTTAAGCCAAAAAAGGAATATTATATTCATATTTCTTTGAGTATAAAGTATGGATAATTATTGTATCCTAAGTTCCAAAGTTGGGGACAAGTGGGCCAAAGTAACTCCCAACATGACAAGTGTCAAGTTGGGTACATGCATACATATTGTTGGGACTTAGTTCATTTGTGAGGATTCATACATCATTTGAGCCATCATTCAATCATCCATGCAGCCTCTCCACCGTCATTCACTTACTGATTGAGCTATCCTACATACTTTCATGTCATTGTAACTAAACCTGTATCCATAGCCATATATGTTTTTGTAGTTGGTTAGCTTGGGAGTTGGACTGAAGAAGTGGGTTGTCAGGCCCGTGGGATATTGAAGAGGTGGGTTGCCAGGCTCGTGAGCAATTTCTCTAGGTGAGAGAATTGCTGGAAATTGATTCCTGAAGGTGCTAAACTACATCTACAGGTCTCTAAGACTTCCTTTTCGGCCTGTTGCTGAAGCCCAGAAAGGAAGTGGGGTAGCCGAAAGACTATTGAGAAGAGAAGGGGCACACTTCCTAGGGTGGGACAGGCATGTGGGGAATGAGGGACTGTAGGTTGTTAGTTTGAGTTGGCACCTGTGACAGAGTCTTTCTTGTTCTCTATGAGCCATTAGCCTGGTTAGGAATCCCTTTACCCAGGTGGAGTTTAGTCTCATCTCGGGGGTGACCCACTACTGAGAGTGTTGAGCAGTATGGTCTAAGGCTAGGAGGTTCTTGGAAGGTCTGCACGTAGTTGGTGATATTCTTACTAAGATAAGTGTCATTTGTGTGATAAATTTACATGTTGCATTATTATTTACGTGTTTATTTTTATGGGTTTATCCTATGTATGATTTATAAATGTGTTTATATTCATGGGTATTGCCTGCATATGTTGCATGTATACGTTTACTATTATTTCCATGATAATACATGCATTTACATATGTATTTTTATGTCTATGTTTTATATATATGTTTCTGCAAGAGCTCTGTGTGTATATATTTTAATTGCATGCAGTTCGAAAAATTTATGTGGCATAGCTCAATTGTATGTTGGGTATGTTATAGTATGTTCTGCAGAGGGAAAGAAAGTGTTCTCTCATGTATCATGGCCTAGGCTGGGCTGGGTGGTCAGGGATGTTACAATTGCGGTGCATGATATATGGTTCATTTCTTTCATGGTGTAGCTTGAATATTTATCTATGCATGTGAATATTTCATGCATCTTTATTAATTTAAAACTTATCAAAATTTGAAATTAATTCAGAAGTGGGATTTAAGTAGCGTGCCCAGCCTATGGGTGGTTGGGTATGTTACAGATTGGCATCATAGCCTCAAGTTGAAACACCAGAATGGTATGGACCAGAACTGTCGATAGGGTTTTATGGTTAAAAATGGATATGTCCTTGCGATCTTAAAGCTCAAGAAAGGTACCACTACAGAGATCGCACAGAAGCCAAAGTGTCATGCAGAAAGAGATCCTTTGTGAAGGATCATAAAGTCGTGGCCATCCCTTTTGGATATTGGGAGTGATCAAAGCAAAGAAAGATATGGAAAAATCCAGAACTTTTTCACTTTGATAATTATGGGAGACAGGGCAGAAGCATGGAGAAGGCCACAGTCTCAAAGTCCCATCGGTTGTCCGATCTGATATGAGGCTCGGGTGAAATCTCATTCGTTGGTTAGGTTCATTAGGCATTGACCACTTCGGGAATTTAACTCCGGGATAATCAAACCATTTTAGAACTACTATAACCTGGAGTCTCGGAGTGCCAAAGTCCCAAAATCCTATTGACTGTTAGATTGAGGGAAGAATTCATGAGTAATGCAGGCTGTCAAATATTGAGCAGAGATGGTGGACCATCTGTTCTATTGATGACGTTTCATATGCCATGTGGTCAAGATGTCGTGTGGGGACAAGTGTCACCCAGATTTAATACCTTTTGGACCCTAACCTGTTTATTTTTTAGTGACACATGGCACATATGCCATGGGTCCATGTCATCATAGGTGACATCATCATGCCATATCATCTATGGGAGTATGGCCTTTGGTGGTGTCCAATGTCTCTACCAGTGAAAGCGTCAAAGTCTTGAAATTAATAAGGACCGTCCATCCCAATGCTTGATTAATTCATGGTAGTGGGATCAATTAGTGGAAGGATAGCGTAAGAAGAGGCATTCACTGATGGTAAGTGGTCATCCTCACTTTATGACTACTTCGATAGGTATCACTCTGGGGAAGTTGAAAAAATCGAGAGTTGTAATTTCTTGGAGTCCCGGAGTAGAGAATTCACACGGTCTGTTGATCTAAGACCCTCTAGGAGTTCTCATGATCGTTTGATTTAACAGTGGAAGGATAGGGTAAGAGCTTCGGCGAGTATCACTTCGGGGGATTTGGCTTGGGATTTGTAATGTTTTGGAGTCCCAAAGTGCCAAACTCCAGAATTGATTAAGGTCATCCATCTCAACATCAGTTTAATTCATGACCGTTGATCTCATTGAAGCCTCCAGATGAGTCGGGATCCTCCAGTTGACGTGAGATAAAATCTCAACCGTCTGATCTACCAGTGGAATTTATATAGGTGTTCGACAAAGTTTACTTCGGGACAAGTTGGAAGATTGAAAAGGGATAATAGTTGAAGGCTGAAGTTCAAAGGACTTGGTTCCAATGTCAGTCTCATGATAAGGTAAAGGGGTTGAGGTGTGAAAGGCCTAGAAGTAACCAAGCCCTTAGGCATTTGTGAACAAGCTCTTGTGTAGAAGAATAAGGGAAAAGCACTAAAGGAATGGCACTAAAGAGTGAATAATCTTGTGTTTTAGAGACATGGTCATAAGGAAAGCAGATTGAAGGAAGCATCTGTGTAGAGTTCGAATGTTTTACTAGCTAAAGGATTTGTGGAATATTTTGACAAGATCGTATTGCAAAAGAAAAGAAAAGGGGTTGAAAGTGACTTTTGTTAAGGAAGACGTAAATTTTAGCTCAAATATCGAATTGGGGAAAGATTATAGTCATTGGAAAGATGATTCATAGAATAATAACATGGAATTGTTATAATATGGAGAGTGATAATATATTTCTTCATGAGTTGAGAAGAAAAGGGACCTATAACATTGTTTGGAAAAAAAAATTATAATATGCATAATTCTAACAAAATGGTTGTTGGCACATTTATAGAATTAGGGGGTGTAAACATGTCAGTTCAGTGTAAGAATGCATATTCAAGAAATGGAAGAAAGAGAGGGAGCTTCCATCCATGATGATGCAGGAGCATCACCAACAACAAGCGAGCGTGGGGCAAGCGCCAATGCATTTTGGCACATGATGAATTGTTTGGAAGTTTTGAAGTTTGATATGCCAAACGTAAATGAAACAATTAAGAAAAGGTGTACTTGTAGATTTTAATCAGACCTTGAGCGTCCCACTCTCGCCTGAAGGACTAAGAGGCATTTATGCTAATAAATGTAAGTAGGTAGCTTTGAATTCTTATATTAGACAGTCTTAGGAGTGGAGGGAACACAGATATAGACACCCTCACTTGTATCATTGTAACATAAGCAGCATAATCAATCAAGAGAGCATAGGAGAGCAGAAGCAGAGAGCTGTGTAGAAGAGCCCATGTATAGAAGTTCTGAGATTAATATATGAAGCTTGATTCAGACTCATGTTGTTCAAATACTTTTTGTGTATGCATGATTGAATGTTATGCTCATGATTGTTTTACTCTTTCTGTTATACATTTTCTTTGATGCGTGAATGTATTATTTCATCTTAAATGTCTGAACTCTGAAGAGAGGGAGAGTAAGGAATGAGTTTCAATTGTTTCTCTGTCTGAGCAAGATTTTTCCTGCAAGGAGTGCAGCGAAATTGTCTGTAAGGTGTGCATTGACAGAAGTCAGAGTTCATCTCTGCAAGCTCAGGAGAGATAACATAGTTCTCATTCTCGTAGAAGTGCAAATTAAGAAAAGGAGTTGTGCAAAGTGTGCACAAGCTGAGAAGAGTCTCAATGTTTGCAACCTGGGGAAATTGTTGAAAGATTGCTACTGCAAGAGAGTGCAGAGAGTCAAAGAATTCAAATACTTGGAGGGTATTTGAAGAAGTGCCACAAGGAGTGCGCACAGAAATTTTCCCCAAAGGAATTGAGGATTTTTCAATCAAGCTTAGGAGGGATAGGATCTTCGAAACTGTCGAAGAAAATCTCAGGAGGTTTAGTACCTTGAAGCGTTCAAAGGGGAGGCATTGAAAAGTTATTTGCAGGCAGATAAGTTCCCGTGAAGGCATACTTGTTCATTTCGTAGGAGTTCATAAGGAGGCTTTGGACAGTCAGAATTCTCCGAGGGGAATTCATGAAGTCCCGAGGACTGTCAGATCTTGCAGAGGAGCAAGGAGGATTACAGTGAGTGTTTTTTGTTTTCGTTTAAGCTCAGGGGAGAATAGAGCCATAGGATCTGGGCCAACAGGGGTCGTTAGATCACTCATGTAATCGCATCTCAGGGTTTTGGGGGTTGAAGAATCGAGAGCTTGGCATCAGGATTCACGAAGTCATGAAGTCTGAACTCCATAAAGGCGGGAAGTTCCATCGTGTGTCCTGCATTGACGACGTGTCAGAATTTTTCCATTTCGACATATCAGAGGATAAGAGGTCGATACTTTTGTCTCGAAAGTCCCGAAGTCCTGAAATAGCGAAGGAATCCGAGCCGTTCACTGGAAGAAGGACACATGTCATGAGATCCACTCTATCGGGGATTCAGACATCGAAAGTCAGAGAGGGAAGTTCTTTGACTTCACGAGTGGCGAAGTCGCAAGAGAATCGCAGCCGTCCATTGGAGGAGGACAGGTGGTAGAGATCTAGGGATCTCACAAACTCAGAGGTTCACAAGGTGAGAGTCCAAAGATTGGGTGCTCCAAGTCACGAGTGGTGAAATCACAAGGAGCTAGGATAGTCATAGGATCTAAAGACAACAAGGGCCGTTGGATCACTCACGAAATCTCATTTCAGGTTTTCATGGGTTGAAGAGCCTAAAGCTTAGCGCTTTGAGAAGTGAAGTCATGAAGTGTCGAAGTTGGGCATAAGAGACACGTGGTAGAACCATAAGGTGGGCCTAGGAAAATAGACAGGTGGACACACGTCACATATTGGAAGGAGTCAACACCCCATTGACCTCTCGCGTCTCGGGGATTCGCGAGATAAGAGTACAAGAGTTCAACCTTTGAACTCAAGAAGCGGTGAATAGAGAAAGGTGCTAGCGCTTAGTCTAGTTGATGGTCACACAAGGAAGGCACTGATAGAGGAAGAGCCATACCCATTTTGCGATCTCGGGTATCTCGAGATTGGAGAGGAAGAGTTGGGAGTCATGACTCGTGAGCTCGTGAGACTGCAAGTTGTAAAAAGGACCCGTGGATCGATTTGAAAGTAGATTCTAGAAAGGAATCCGAAAGAGTCGATCCGACTTGAAGGGGTTAAGAACGATCCTATGAGCGGATCTCGGTCCGAGGGTTGATAGGTCTGCGTAAGTTTTGGTATCAGAGCACAGAAAGATTTATTTTCTTTCTGTAGCAGGGAAAAGAAAGATTTACCATACCGTTGAGAAGAAGAGACAGGCAAACACCCGATCCATGAGAGGAAAGGGAAATACCAAGAGGAAGGGGTAGGCAGGTGCCAAATCCATCCATGGAAAGAGAGATGCATGACATACGTGCCAGACTTGAGGACATGGAGACAACACAGACACACACAACTGGTGTCAGAGATGTCAGTGATTTCGAAAGTGAAAATGAAGATGGACATGAAGGAGAAGAAGTCACAGCAGAGGATGCAGCAAATGAATGCCTGATTAGGGCTGTTGCAAGAATGGGTGCTAAGGAAAAAATGGATATTCCAGTATACGAAGCAAACATGGATGTTGAAGAGCTTCTAGACTGGATTAGAGCTCTGGACACATATTTTGACTATGAATATGTCGAGGAAGACAAAAAATTCAAACATGTTGTCACAAGATTGAAAGGACATGCAACATTATGGTGGGATGAGCTACAAGATGACAGACGTTGCAAAGGCAAGCAAAAGATCAAGAGTTGGGATAGGATGATCGCAAAGATGAAGGAAAAATTCATTCCCAGGGATTACTAGATTACTCTGTTTTGAAGAATGCAAAATTTGAGACAGAAGTTGATGACAGTGAAGGAGTACACTGAAGAATTCTATAGGATGAACATCAGGGTAAGTCATCACGAAAGTGATGATGAAAAATTTGCTAGGTACATGAATGGTCTGAGATGTGACATTCAGGATGAGATGAGCATGGTGACCATCTGAATGGTGGAAGATGCTTATCAGATGGATTTGAAGGTTGAAGAGAAGCTGAGCCGAAAACAAGGTCAAAGAGGTCGAGGTAGAAGTCAAGCCAGAGGCAAATCAGTTGCCCAGGATAGAAATCAGAAACCCAAGGAAGAGTGGAAGAAACCTCCAACTCAACCTGAGAGAGGTGGAAGCTCACAGAGAGGGAAGTATACCAAACAGAAAGGTCAGTATGCCGATGGAAACATTTTTCCTTGTACCAAAGGTGAGGAAGAGGAAGAGGTGGAGTGGTAAAATGCTTCACATGTGGAAACAATGGACACAAATATTATGAATGTCCAGATAAGAAGAAAGAAGGTGGTGAGACTCACATTTCCGAAGCACAGAGAAAGAATGTTGAGGCAGAAGATGTTGAAGGCAGAAGATCGTTGATGATGCGAAAAGTTCTCTTAACACCAAAGAAGGAGGTGGAGAGTTCAGTCCAAAGGTATAGTCTTTTTTGGACTGCTTGCAAAACCAAAGACAGGGTATGCAAGGTCATTGTGGATAGTGGTAGCACAGATAATCTCATTTCTACAGAGATGGTAGAAAAGCTGGAGTTGGAGACAGTTGAACATCCGAGTCCATACAGAGTTTCATGGCTACAAAAAGGACATCAGGTAAATGTCACTAAATAATGTTTAGTTGAGTTTAAAATAGGAGGGTATNAGAACACATACACCCTAGAGAAGAATGGAAGAACTCACATGTTGCTTCCAATCAAAGATAAGGAGGTGAAACCTGAAGTAAGAAACACTATACTTCTCATGAGTGGGAAGGAACTTCTTACCGAGGTTAAGAAGAAGGAGGAACCGCAATTCATTGTGGTCAGGAAGCCTAAAATTATTTTGACCAGTACAAGGGTAGATGATTTACCGGAAGAGGTTCAGAAACTGTTGGAAGAGTTTGTTGATATAGTAGTGGATGAACTACCTCGTTCGTTGCCACCGATCAAAATTGTGAGTCATCATATTGATCTCATACCTAGAGCTAGTTTACCAAATAAAGCAGCATACAAATTGATGCCGCAGGAGATTGAAGAAGTCCAAAGACAAGTCCAAGATTTAATGGACAAAGGGTTGGTTAGAGAAAGCTTGAGTCCATGTGTTGTTCCAACAGTGCTCAGTCCGAAGAAAGATGGAGGCTGGAGGATGTGTATTGACTCAAGAGCAATTAACAAGATTACCATCAGGTACAGATTTCCATTGCCAAGAATGGATGATTTGATGGATTGTTTGAGTGGGGCCAATTTTTTTTCAAAGATTGATTTGAAAAGTGGATATCACCATATTCATATGAGAGAAGGTGATGAATGGAAGACAGCCTTTAAGAATAACGAAGGGTTGTATGAATGGATTGTTATGCCATTTGGCTTAACAAACACGCCAAGTAATTTCATGAGGTTGATGAATGAATTCCTGAAGGAGTTCATTGGAAAATTTGTCATTGTGTATCTTGATGACATACTGATTTTCAGTAAAATAGAGGTAGAGCATCTGAAACATTTGGCTACAATGATGAAGAGGTTACAGCAAGAGAAGCTGCTGATAAATATGAAGAAATCCTCATTCATGAAGACAGATCTCATTTGTTTGGGGTTTGTTATTTCTGTAGATAAGTTGAGGATGGATCCAGATAAGGTGGAGGTAATTAAGAATTGGCCATCACCGAAGAGTATATTTGAGGTGAGAAGTTTTCATGGATGGGCTAGTTTCTACCGGAATTTCATCAGGAATTTCAGTGGAATTAGTGCACCAATGATGGACACAGTGAAGAAGAGACACAAGTCTTTTCATTGGAAAAAAGAGGCTGAGAAAAGATTCAATTTCTTGAAGAAGAAAACCACATAACAACCAATTTTGGTGTTGCTGGATTTTAAAAAGACATTTCAAGTAAAATGTGATGCAAGTGGATTTGCAATAGGGGCAGTCTTGATTCAAGAAGATAGGCCAATAGCATACTTTAGCGAGAAGTTGAATGAAGCGAAAGTGAAATACTCCACGTATGACATGGATTTCTATGCTATTATTAAGGCATTGAAGAAATGGAGGCATTACTTAATCCCTAAGGAGTTTGTTTTATACAATGACAATCATGCTTTGTAATTTGTGACTCAACAGGAGAAGTTGAATCAAAGACATGTAAAATGGGTTGAATACATGTAGAACTTTACTTTTGTAACTAAGCATATTTCTGGAACTGCTAACAAAGTTGTTGATGCTTTGAGCAGGAGATGTTTTTTGTTACAGGAGTTTAGAGTCAAGACACTGGGTTTTGATGATCTCAGGGACATGTACAAAGATGATCCAGATTTTAAAGAGGCATATGAAGCAACTGAGAATCCAATTCTCAGAGACAGAAGTCAATGGACAGAATACATGATCCAGGAAGGATTATTGTTTAAGGGTAATCAACTTTGTATTCGAAAATGCTCCATGAGGGAGAATATGTTGAAGGACAAACACAGTGGAGGATTGGTCAGACATTTCGGTCATGACAAGATGTTCTCAAAGTTAAACGAGTCATATTTTTGGCCAAGAATGAGAGCATATGTCAAAATATTCGTGGACAGGTGTAGAATTTGTCAGCATTCAAAAGGAAAGAGGCAGAATGTAGGCTTTTATCAACCGTTACCCATACCTGAGAAGCTGTGGGATGCAGTCAGCATGGACTTCATATTGGGGTTGCCGACAACACAAAGAAGGTTTGACTCAATCTTTGTAGTGGTAGACAGATTTTCTAAGATAACACACTTCATACCATGTCAGAAAATCGGTGACGCAACTCACATTGCGAATCTGTTTTTCAAAGAAGTCATTTGACTTCATGGCTTACCAAGGAGCATAGTTTCGGATCAAGACACCAAGTTCGTGGGACACTTCTGGAGAACCTTATGGAAAAATATAGGAACGAACTTGTCATTCAGTTCAACTTATCATCCTCAGACGGATGGACAGACAAAAGTTGTGAACATAAGTTTGGGAGACTTGTTGAGGATTTTGGTGACAGAACACCACAGTCAGTGGGACAATATTCTGCCACAGGAAGAATTTTCTTATAATGATTCAATCAACAGAAGCACAGGGAAAAGTCCATTCCAAATTGTTTATGGGACATAGCCAAGAGGAGGATCTGAACTGAGGGATTCAGAACATGATGAGATAAGAAGTGCTAGTGCAGAAGATTTTGCCGAAGCAATGAAGGAACTTCACAGCCAGGTGAAGGAGCGATTGCAAAACTCGAGCCAAGAGTATAAGCGCAGAGTAGATCAACACAGGAGACACCCTCAATTTTAGGTTGGTGATTTGATTCTGGCACATCTGAGAAAGGAAATTTTTCCGAAAGGGACATATAACAAATTAAAGATGAAGAAGATCAGATCATGTAAGGTCTTGAAGAAATTTGGGGCAAATGCTTATGAGATTGAATTACCCGATGGGATCAAAATTTCTCTAATATTCAATGTCTCATATTTGTACCCTTATAAAGCTGAAGAGGAAGAAACAAACAGTAAACAACCAGAGGTTCAGTGGAAAAAATAGATGCCAGTTGCAAAGAAGCCACAAATGGAAAGCATACTAGACAAAAGAGTTAGTAAGAGGACCAAAAGAAGGGAATATTTCGAATACTTGGTCAAGTGGAAGGGACATCCAGTTGAAGATGCCAGCTGGGAGAATGAAGCAGAAATCCTGAAGCATGGGCACACCGTGCGAGAGCTCATGGATAGGAGCCCATGAAAATTTTCAAGCGAGGGAGTATGATACAGGAGCATCGCCAACAACAAGCGAGCATGGGGAAAGAGCCAACGCATTTTGGAACATGATGAATTGTTTTGAAGTTTTGAATTTTGATATGCCAAACGTAAATGAAACAATTAAGAAAAGGCATACTTGTAGATTGTAATCAGACCTTGAGCGTCCCGCTCTCGTCTGAAGGACTAAGAGGCATTTATGCTAATAAATGTAAGTAGGTAGCTTTGAATTCTTAGATTAGACAGTTTTAGGAGTAGAGGGAAAATGGATATAGACACCCTCACTTGTCTCATTGTAACATAAGCAACATAATCAATCAAGAGAGCATAGGAGAGCAGAAGTAGAGAGCTATGTAGAAGAGCCCATGTATAGGAGTTCTGAGATTAATATATGAAGCTTGATTCATATTCATGGTGTTCAAATACTTTCTGTGTATGCATGATTGAATGTTATGCTCATGATTGTTTTACTCTTTCTGTTATATATTTGCTTTGATGAGTGAATGTATGATTTCATCTTAAATGTCTGAAATCTGAAGAGAGGGAGAGTAAGGAATGAGTTTCAATTGTTTCTCTGTCTGAGCAAGATTTTTCCTGCAAGGAGTGCAGCGAAATTGTCCACAAGGTGTGTGTTGACAGAAGTCAGAGTTCGTCTCTGCAAGCTCAGGAGAGATAACATAGTTCTCATTCTCGCAGAAGTGCAAGTTAAGAATAGGAGCCATTCAAAGTGTGCACAGGCCGAGAAGAGTCTCAGAGTTTGCAACCTGAGGAAACTGTTGAAAGACTACTACTGCAAGAGAGTGCATAGAGTCTAAGAATTTAGATGCTTGGAGAGTATTTGAAGAAGTGCCACAAAGAGTGTGCATAGGAAGTTTCCCCAAAGGACTTGAGGATTTTTCAATCAAGCTCAGGAGGGATAGGATCTTTGAAACTGTCGAAGAAAAGCTCAGGAGGTTTAGTACCTTGAAGCATTCAAATGGGAGGCGTTGCAAAGTTATTTGTAGGAAGATAATTTCCCGCAAAGGAATACTTGTTCATTTCGCAGAAGTTGTTAAGGAGGCTTTGGATGGTCAGAATTCTCTGAGGGGAATTTGCAAAGGCCCTATGACCATCAGATCTTGCATAGGAGCAAGGAGGATTACGATGAGTGTTTTGTATTTTAGTTTAAGCTCAAGGGAGAATAGATCTGTATGATCTGGGCCAACAGGGGTCGTTAGATCACTCACGTAATCGCATCTTAGGGTTTCGGGGGTTGAAAAACTGAGAGCTTGTCATCAGGATTCGCAAAGTCGCAAAGTCCGAACTCCAAAAAAGTGGGAAGTTCCATCGTGGGATCCGTGTTGATGACGTGTCAAAATTTCACCATTTTGGCATATCGGAGGATAAGAGGTCGAGACTTTTGTCCCGAAAGTCTTGAAATAGCGAAGGAATATGAGTCGTTCGTTGGAAGAAGGACACGTGTCACGAGATCCACTCTATCGGGGATTCAGACATCGAAAGTCAGAGAGGGAATTTCTTCGACTTCACGAGTGGAAAAGTCATGAGAGAATCGCAGTCGTCCATCGGAGGAGGACAGGTGGAAAATATCTAGGGATCTCGCAAACTCAGAGGTTCGCAAGGTGAGAGTCCAAAGATTGGGCGCTCCAAGTTGCGAGTGGTGAAATCTCAAGGATCTAGGACAGTCGTAGGATCTGAAGCCAACAGGGGTCATTGGATCACTCACGAAATCTCATTTCAGGGTTTTGTGGGTTGAAGAGCCTAAAGCTTAGCGCTTTAAGAATCGAAGTCGCGAAGTGTCGATGTTGGGCATAAGAGACACGTGGCAGAACCACAAGGTGGTCTCGGGAAAATAGATAAGCAGACACACGTCACATATTGGAAGGAGTCAGCACCCCGTTGACCTCTTGCGTCTCAGGGATTCGCGAGATAAGAGCACAAGAGTTCAACCTTTAAACTCACAAATCGGAGAATAACGAAAGGTGTTAGCACTTAGTCTAGTCGGCGTTCATGCGAGGAAGGCACTGACAGAGGAAGAGCCATACCCATTTCTTGATCTCGAGTATCATGAGATTGGAGAGGAAGAGTCGGGAGTCACGACTCGCAAACTCGCGAGACTACGAGTTGCAAAAAGGACCCGTGGATCGATTTGAAAGTATATTCTAGCAAGGAATCCTAAAGAGCTGATCCAGCTCGAAGGGTTAAGAATGATCTTGTGAACGGATCTCGGTCTGAGGGTTGATAGGTCTGCGTCACATGATAAAGAGGCAAAAGGTCAAAATATCAGTGTTGGTAATGTAGAGATAGAATCTAATGGATATCAGGCCAAAGGGGAGAAAGAAACATTGAGAGAGATTGTGAGAAGCCTTAAAATAGAAGTGCATAGTTACAAAGCAGACAATGAGAGACTAATAATAGAACAAAATCATATAAATTCTCAAGTGATGCAAGTCTTAAATCAGTTGCAGTGGCAAACAACGAATGGATCAAACTCAAAACAAGAGAAAGAGGGAAGATTTCATGAAAGAAGAGATGACCGCAAAAGAGTTGGTTATTCAAGAAGTTCTAGCAAAACTCATAGACATCACTCACCTCCCTACTAATCAAGGAAATTTTATGCATCTGAAGATTCCGTAAGTAGTCCAAAGGTGTCTCATGTTAGGAACCAAAGAAGAAGATTTGAATTGGACAATTTTCAAGGAGATTTGAGGAAGCTTAAGCCACCATCCTTTGATGGTGAAAGAGAAAGGGAAGATTATTCAGAAGCATGGTTGCTTGGACTCGCGAGGTATTTTCAATTGCATAACTACCCATCAAACCTAGAAGCCAGAATTGCCACATATCATTTACATGGGAAAGATGTTATGTGGTGGGATAAGCTAAAGCAAGTTGAGCACATTAATGAGAATAGGATCACTTGGAAGTAGATCAAGAAATATTTTCAGAAGGATTACCTTTTAGAGCACTTCTATGACAAGAAAATACAGGATTTTTTTGAACTTAGGATGGGAAGCATGACCATGGTAGAGTAAGAAAAGAAGTTCATGGGGTTTCTAAAGTATGTGGGGTTTATAAAATATGAGAAGGTGAAAGTACAAAGGTTTTTGAGTGGAATTCCATCCTTTTATAAAGAGAAGATTCAATATGATGAACCTAGGACTTTGACTGAGACCATTAGGAAGGCTAATTACTTGTATGAGCAAGGAAAGGGAAGAGAGTCTTTACATAAATCTTTGAAGGATAAGAAGGAGGAGATGTCTGATCAGAGAAAGAAAGGATTCAAACCTCATTTCAATAGAAATATCCCAAATAAAAATCATCCCGAACAGTATGTTGAGGATGAATCCAAGAGATAAGACTCCTTCGGAAAAAGGGGAATACCACTAATCCAATGTTGGGGATGCAAACAAAATCACATGTACAAGGATTTCCCTCACATAAAGGAAAAAGTGAATACCATGCACAATATCCTAGAGGCTACAATAGTAGAAGACATGGGAGTAATATATGAAGCCTTAGATGATCGACAAGCAAAATACCAATCCAATATGATCGAGGTGGAAGGTAAAATCATTAATCAACCTATTTTTATTTCAGAGAAAAGTAAGATTGGAAAATCAAGTTTGGTTCAGCTAGCCACTGGAACCAAAAGGAGAATCCATGATATGGTCAGAGGTTGTTCCATAAGTCTTAATGGTGTGAATACTAATTTTTATCTAAATATTATACCATTGGAGTCTTATGATATTCTAATTGGAATGGATTTCTTGGAAAAGCATCATGTTGTCCTAGATTGTCATAACAAGACATTTACATGTCTTGATGAAGAAGGAAAAAACAACACTATGAAAGGAGTTCCAAGACCCATCTCTATAAGGGATATTTCAGCCTTACAGCTGAAGAGATGTTTCAAAAACGGATGTCAATTGTATGCAGCCCATGTGGAGGAACCCGAAAATAGAAAGGGGCCAAGCCTTGAATAATTTTCGGTACTACAAGAATTTGAAGATGTATTTCAAGAAATACACGGGTTTCCACCAAAGAGAGAGAGAGATATGTCTATATTGATTTAGTGCTAGGAACTGCCCCGATATTAAAAACACCTTACAGAATGAGTACACCTGATCCAGGTGGATATTGGTGGCCACCCACCTATTCCAACTAGCTCCTCTTGACATTTTTTAGTCCAGCACATTCTTTTGTACTTCTTTGTAATTGTGGATTCTACACTTTCAGGGTTGTCTGAAGCCCTACACATCTTCCAGATGGAAACTGGTGGTCACTCACTGGATTATTTTGGAAGTTTTCATGTCAGCACATCTTTTTGTACTTCTAGGGCCATTTTGGGGCCCTAAACAGTGTTTTTTTGGCTTGCCACAATCAAACTATAGACGAAGTCATATTTTGACATCATAATGTGTAGTTCTTGAAAACACATTTCCAACGGGCTATCATTCACCTAAAATGTAGGTCTTATGCAAAATTTACGACCTCAAGAAGTTGAGGTACCAACTTACCTATCATGGCCCTCATAACTTTTGTTAGAAAAACAGGACCGTGGAGCAATAAAATAAAACAAATGCAGAAAAAAAAAAACACAGAAGACACACAATACAAGAGAGACACAGATTTACATGGTTCACCCAGTGTGGGCTACGTCCACCAGAGAAATTGCCAGGTCCTTCCTTTATTATTATCCAGCAAAATGAAGGGATGCAACCNAGTTACCTTATGCTCTGATACTAGTTGTTAGAAAAACAGGACCGTGGAGCAATAAAATAAAACAAATGCAGAAACAAAAACACAGAAGACACACAATACAAGAGAGACACAGATTTACGTGGTTCACCCAGTGTGGGCTTCGTCAACCAGAGAAATTGCCAGGTCCTTCCTTTATTATTATCCAGCAAAATGAAGGGATGCAACCTACAGCAAAACCCGTTGTAACTTCCTCTTCTTTCTCTCACAGTCTCCTCTCTCATAATACAATATTCACTCTCATCCATAGCCGCAATACATTTCCCTCATAAAAGAGGGTTGCCTTCTAGGGCAAAAAACCCTAACATAATCTCTACCGTTAGATCTGCGATCTTATAATGAACGGTCCAGATTTACANGTGGAAGAGTGTACATACTTCTGGGGTGTAAATACTTCATGGGGTATAGACACGGCTAAAAGAAAAGGACCTCTGCATCAGGAAGATAATCAGGCTCCACAACCAACAACTTTTGGCGTTTCATATCCTAGGGTAAGGTTTTTGGAAGCCTAGGGTTTTGGATTTCATGAGTAATGTTAAAAAGGCCTTTGGAGCCTCATTGTAATCATTCTACTTAGATGGATGCACGTAGCATCCACATATCTACTCAGAGACAACTACCACCATTCGAGCAAGTTGTTTTCAATTCTGCAGTTTTACAGTTTCAGCCTATTTTATTTATTCAATAGAAGTTATTGTTCACTGGATATATTTTGTTGTTCTTCGTATCTCTATGTTATTGTATTCAATCTATTATTCATTTCATTCCACTCATAAATATGGATTAGTGATATCAGAGCAGTCTGCTCTTCAATTATTTTTCTTTGTGCATGTCCTCGACAAGATCTAAGTACAAGAAGTTGGGACTTGAACCAGTCGAACCTTTTCAATATCGGTCACATCGAGCCTGACAAAAACCCATGTGGGATGAAACGAAATATGATGGAGAAGGATATCCTTTTAAAAAATTTCTCGAGGAATCCCTTGTGCAACAAAGGAACGAAATGATGGACAAATTTGCACCGATCCTTCGGAGGCTTCCCACAGGAGACACATCTTCATCAAGAGGCCACACAAACCCCTTTAAGGTACATGTAAATTTTGATATTCCATTATTTAAAGGACTGATAGATGTGAATGTTGTAGATAAATGGTTGAATCTGCTCGAAGGGTGTTTTTTGATCCACAATTTTTTCGATAGGGAAAAGATTACTTTTGCACTCCTTAAGTTCGTCCCCCAAGTTAAGGTTTGGTGGCATACTTACTCTGAGAAAAGGGCCATAGAGGAATATTCAATATTTGTGGTTTCCCCCACATGGGATCCTATCATGGATGCCATTAAATAACAGTACAACCATGTTGGAAGCTACGAGGACCAGTACACAATATGGACCACCCTGCATCAGGAAAGGGACCAGACAATACCAAATTTCACCAATATTTTCCATACCCTGCACGCCAAATTGGGTACCAAAGACTCTGAGAGACATCTGGTGCTCAAATATCATGGTTTTCTACATAGATACATTGAAACATAAATGGAGTTTCTAGACATCGCATCGTTGGGTACTGCTTAAAGATATGTTGTCAAGATCGAGAAAAAATTTAAGTAGAAGAGCCGAGATTTTGGATCTCCAAACTCCTCACATCCGAAGCAAGGGAAAGGTGGCCCCAACCCAAAAAATAAGGGACAGAGAAAATATGGTCACTCTCAATACAACCAGTCCAAGCCGCAACACAAGAAAGGTAATGAGAATTCGAAGAAGGACGGGAGAAAATGGTGTGAATACCATATAAGCCCCTGGCACAACACCGAAGAATTCTGATCCAAGAAGTCACTGGTGGCTGAGCTGAAAGATTACGAGTCAGAGGAAAATTCTGACTCCAAATCAAATCTAGAAGGATGGAAGTGGATTATTGATGTTGAACCCAATGCCACTATTGCTACCACCAAATTCCATCCAATCGAACCAGAAGAACTAGAGGAACGAGAATGCCTCTTTCACTCATAGATGTGGGTAAAGGGAGCTCTGCTTCATTTCATTGTCTATAGAAACAGTCAAAAGAACCTAATCTCAGCAGAGGTCATTAATCAGTTAGACCTGTCAACAACACGACACCCACATCCCTACCCCATCGGATGGCTTCGCCAAGGAAGAGATATTCACGTCATCCAATACTGTCGTCTACCCTACAACATCAAGTTTTTCAAAGACCCACCTCCTTCCCTTTCAGAATCCCAATCGTACTAATGCAGAAGAAATATGGGACCTGGTGGCTCTGCATTGATTACAGATCATTAAACAAAATCACAGTCAGGAATCGATACCCAATTCTTAGAATTGATGAACTTCTTGACCAACTCAAGGGGGAAAAATTCTTCAGCAATATTGACCTAAAGTATGGCTACCGCCAGGTTCCCATCTAACCAATTAATGTATGGAAGTTAGCTTTCAAATCTAAACAAGGTCTCTTTGAATGGTTGGTCATGCCCTTTGGCTTAACAAATGCACTATCCACTTTCATGAGGTTGATGGATGATGTATTGAGACCCTTCACCAACTCTATTGTGGTGGTATATTTGGATAGCATCCTCATCTCCAATAGAACTTGGAAGGATCACATGCATCATATACAATAGGTTTTGTGCACTCTTTGGTAGCACAAGCTATATGCCAACTTGGAAAAATGCTCTTTTGGCATGAAAAGGGTCCAATACTTGGGCTACATTGTTGATGAGCATGGGGTACATGTTGATCCAGTTAATATCCAAATCATCTGTGACTAGCCAGTCCCAACCACACTAACCGATCTTTCGATCTTCTTGGGACTTGCCAACTTCTAATGATGGTTTGTGTTGGGATTCTCCCATATTGCATGGGCTCTCGGCCAAGTGACCAAGGAAAATGGTAGGGAAAAGTTTGCATGGGGGAAGGAAAAACAGTGAGAATTTGATGATCTAAATCATCTCCTGTGCTCGGCTCTAGTCTCTCCTTACATGGTCTACAAAAATAGTTCAATATTGAGACTGATGCATCTAACTATGTTGTAGGCACAGTTCTTACTCAACATGGTCATCTGCTATCATACCATAGTGAGACACTCTCAGATACTATCCGGAAATACCCCACCTATGAAAAGGAAATGTATTACATTGTACAAGCCTCTCATCAATGGAAACATTACATTTTGGGAAAGGAGACAATCATCCACATTGATCACAAGCCTCTATAGTTCATACAGACACATGGGAAGTTGCAAAACGACCTCCATCAGAAGTGGTCCACCTACTTGTAGCAGTTCCATATCAACATCAAGTATAAGACAAGGAGCACAAATCGTGCCATTGACTGCCTCATTCGACCTCTCGTGGTTGCAACTCACCACGGTTCTCCATTCCTGTGGGGATGAGGAATCTTAGTGGCCCCAACTTTATCAGCACAATCTGAACTTTGCCACCACATATCATCTCTTGGGTACAGGCATGAATGCCATTGATTTTCACATTCAGAATGGATTGTTATGCCATATGGGCCATATCTATGTTCCTGCAAGCGAGCGTGTAAATATGATTTGTGAGGCTCACTATAGTCAAATGGCAGGACATTTTGGCGTGGAGACAACTATGTTCATTCTACAGAAACATTTTTATTGGCCAAAACTTATACAAGATGCAGCAAGTATATCAGATCTTGCACTGCATGTGCCATTGACAAGACAACCATAAAGAAAGGATTATACACCCCTCTTAATACTCTCGAGAGGCCTTGGGAATCCATCTCTATGGATTACATGTCTAGAATTATGTCCACCAAGCAAGGCAATGATTGTGTATTTGTGGTAGTTGATTGGTTTTCGAAGATGACCATCCTCACATCTTGCAAGAAGAGCATCACAATAGAAGATACTTCCAAGCTCTTCTTCGAACAAGTGTGGGTCCATTTTAGGATACCATAGACCATCATATCCGATCGAGACAACAGGTTCCTCATCACATTTTGGTCAAGTATCTGGTCACTGTTAGACACCAATCTCACTGAATCCACTGCTTTCCACCCCCAAACTGACGGTCAGACATAGGTCATCAATTGGATGATCGTGCACATCATGCACATGTACAAATCTAAGAATATGTGTACATGGGATGAGAGTCTTCCCTATGTTCAACATAGCTATAACAAGGCTCTCCATAGCTCCACCGACCATAGAGCATGTCAGGTGGGGCTGGGATTCCAAACCTTGGGTCCCATTGATGTTGCACTACCTCTTGCAACCACACAGGTAGAATATTCCCATGTTCAGTCTAAGGCTGACAAAGCCACTAGATTCATTGAGTGGATTCATCACATCCACCAAAAGTTCCATGAGAATTTGTAGAAATCCAATGGTAAGTACAAGCAACACCATGATCAACACCGGGTACCACAACAATTTTAGGTGGGAGACAAGGTATGGTTACATTTGCAGAAAGGGCACCTTATAAGGTGTTAGTGCTAGAAGTTGCTCCTAGACTATTATAGGGTCAAGCCTAGCACATATTAGTTATTGCAAAAATGTTTTGAAGGTTTTTATGCTTTGGTTTTTGAATAAGATGGTCGAAAACTGACTCAAGGTTATAACATAACATGAAAATCAAAATAAGAACATAATATATCCCATTGACTAGTTAAAAGGTAGTTACATAGATGGATTAGACCAATTAGAAAAAGAGAGGATGAAGCTTTCAATTTTTCAACTTCACATAATTTCTTGTCTTAGAATATCATAAAGAAACAAGACAATCAGCTTGAAATCAAAACTTGAAAATAACTTCCACAGTAAATTATTTATTGTATTAATTAACAATCAAGAAACAAATGCATTGCAGTATGAATAATGAACTCAAGCATGAAAAAAGAAAAACAGAGTAAAAAAGAGTGTCTAACCATCCATATGCCTTTGCTATTAAGTGTCAAATAGAACAGTAATGCCTTACAAGGAGTTTCAAAATAAGTCCTCTCGATCTTCAATTTTTCCACTCCTAACTTCTCATTCTACAGAGTTTATATAGAAACAATACATAATTATCAAGATCCAAAAGAAATGGATCTGAAAACCTCCTCATCTATATTTAGTTTCTTGTTTCAAATAATCAAGTAGAATATCCAATCTTATCTCCAATTCGAATTGATGAGGTGGCTTGTCAACTGTTGTCCATGAGATTTTTCAGGAAAACAAATCTGGTAAATTCCTGAAAAATAGGGTCCAACAATCTCTTTGTATATCTTAAATGGTGATAGTTATGTAAAAACTGAGAGAGGTTTTTGTGAAAGGAGTCATTCCCATAAAAAACCTCTTTCTTTTCAAAAACTTCATCACCATATGTTCTCCAACCTCTCCCGTAAATTATTTATTGTGAAATATCAGAAAAATAGGCCTCAAAGATCAATTCAAATATCTTAAAATGTGATTGTTGTGTAAAAACCGAGAGAGGTTTTTGTGAAGGGGAATGTTCCCAAAACAAACCTCTTTTGGTTTCAACAAATGCATCTCCATATTTTCTGCAACCTCTCTTGAAGAAAAAGACTAAAACATGTAAAAAAAAACAGAGTATTTCCTGTAGCTTTATTAGAAAAATAGGCCTCAAAGATCAATTCGAATATCTTAAAATGTGATTTCTATGTAAAAACCGAGAGAGGTTTTTGTGAAGGGGAATGTTCCCAAAAAAACCTCTTTTGGTTTCAAAAAATTCCTCTCCAGTTGTTCTGCAGCCTCTCTTGAAGATAAAGACTATAACAGATAAAAAACAGAGTATTTCCTGTAGCTTTTCTGGTTCTGCAGAAGAATAGCCTTTGTCATCAGAAAACACTGCTTCATATTTTGATGATCCAGTGGTTTCTCTTGTTATAGGTCTTGTAGAATATTGATCAATTTTTTTCCTTTTCCTGTTGTCTTACCCACATTTTTATTTTCTTTTTCTTTTTTGTGCAATGGAGGTATTTATGTCTATGCTTGACTGTGGGTTTGGATTTAAGGATTGAATGAGCCAGCTCCAGGGTTTCTGTATTTCCCTCAGTGCAGACACGACTAGAGTCTTAGTTAAGACTTGATGAAACAGGCTACTCTTTGCTTTGGAAGGGTGTGACTGCACTCTTTATGACATTTTTACTAAGCTTTTGAGTAGAAAGTAAGGCAAATTTAAAGGATAATCGCCATTTAGATGCATTAATAACCTAATGTAATGGATAAAAATTAGTGAGAATATGTCTTCGCAAGTGATATACCTATGGATAAAGAGAAGTGTGCCATTCTGGTCTAATCCAACTTTGAGGAACTCCCTTTCTCCAATTCGGGTTTTTCTTATCTGGAAGTAAGAATTGATTGACAAACTTTGTGACTACATGCTCTTTCTTCCACCATCGTTCTCCTCCAACCACCAACCTACAAGCTCTGGTAATTGTTTGTTTTGTCACCGGCATTAGCAATTTTCCGATCTCCACTTTGAAACCATCGAAGTTCTGTGAAAATGCCATAGAGACTTGTTTGTTGTGACCTTGGAAGGTGGTGAGGAATTCGAACCAACCAACATCTTTGAACCTCTGAGCCATCTGAGGATAAGCTTCGAGAAGTTCAGCACCCTTAGGTTCCAATCGAACAACTTGACCACTGCTCTTGGGTGCCATATTGGTAACTTAATGATGCCACTTATCACTATCGAAAATTGAACTCACAACCTGTAATTGTTATCGTATCTCAACTTCTTCTAAAAGATACCTGCACTTATGATTTGAACAAAATCAGAATGACAAGTGACAGGATTGTGTAATAATCTTTGGAAATTGAGACGATTTGAAATGAGTCCTTGTTGGTATAGAATATTCCCATCACGAAATGGTTTGAACTGCATCATGATTCAAGAGATATTGTGGGACACATTGATGGCGCAACGCTCCTACATACCCCACAAGGTATCTGTGCCTAACCTCCCGGTCTTAATTAGCTTAATTAGCTCCTTAGATCCCCTGCTGGAATCCTATGCTAAAACCCAATCCACAGGTCCTTTCTAATCCCTCACGGCTTTCTGCACTTTACTGTGACTTTTCCCCGACTCAATATCGAGGTTCAGGGTTTTGAACTTTTCGTTGTCGAGAGTCACTGTCCTCTCGATTCCCTGATCACCGATGGGACAATTTTCCGACGCGCCCCTTTTCCTCAGCCCCTCCTATCTGTGCTGTTGGTCCATATGACCTACCTTTATATGACCACATTCATAGGTTCCTATCGGGAATTCGGGCTTTGCTATGCCAAAATGCACTTGCCCCTTAGATCCATGATCCTCTGATTTCCGACGCACTCTAACCTCCGCTAGTCCCTTCTAGCTCAGCTCCTGGTCCATGTGACCACTACCCATGACCGTAGTCAAACCTCTCATCAGGGTTTCGGGGTTTCAAATGTCAAAGAGCACTTTCTCACGGGATTCCCGATCCTCGAATCCCGACTCTCTAGTTGGCTGATAGCTTCCCTCTCGCGATGGCATTGTCTTCCTCCTCTGCTGCGCTAATAGTTGGCTCCCACTCATCGAGGTATCGCATTTTGTGATTCCAAAGTGCACAAAAAACTTGTCACTGGGATCTCCGACATCCCGATGAACCAAACACCGATGGATGGCTTCCTTTTTAGGACTTTTCTCGATGACGTTGATGATTGCCACGCGTCCCTTCTCTAATGGATGGTCCAAATCTCTCTTGGATTTCAAGACTTTCGATGTCCCAACTCCTTTGTCCTCGGGAACTCTAATTTCCTGATACCGAATATGCCGACGATCCCTCAATATCCTCCATGTGTCACCGCTAACGGACAAACCAGATCACTCCGGTGTTTCGAGATTTGAAGTGTCTCGATTTCCTTGTCCTTGAGAATCCCGATTTCTTGAGTGTCGATATCCCGATGGCTCCAACCCTTGTCGGGATTTCTCCTCCTGTACACGAGGATTTAATTCCCTCGCAACTTCTGCAGATCTGATGGTTGTCAGCGATCCTGCACCAGATCCAACGACTCAGATCTCTTCTCCTTCCCTGCGCTCCTCTAGCTGCTAAACTATGATCATATCCTCCCAATCCAACGGCTGACGGGTATCCCAATCAGATCTGTCAGCTGACGGTCTATTCCTTCTGTAGGCTCCTCCTGGATGTAAAAATCAATGGTCCAAATCTCTTTCCTCCATCGATCTAATGGCTGCTACTGCTCCCTCCTGAGCTTATGCACTTTCTTCCCAATATTGGGAGGATTTCCAATCTTCCAAAGGCCTCAACCTTTGTCTGTCTCCTCCTCTTGTGAACCTCCTGTATCTTGAGCTTCGCTGTGTGTATGAGAACGTTGGCCCTCCTGAGCCTTTATCTTTGAATCCTTGGAGGATTCTTCAGCTTCTGCACTCCTTACAGAGTCTCCTCATGCACACGCCGGTGTTGTCCCTCCTGAGCTTCTACAAACGTTCAAACCCCTAAGGGGTTTTGTCTTCCTTCCTTCTCCTGTAGATGGAGAATATAATACCTTCCTGGCTTCCTACTCAAGCAACCTCTTGCTGAGTCTTTCTGGGTGTTCAAAAACCCAATGAATATCCTTCAGTGGATACTTCCTCCAGTAGAAGAACCCAAATAGTTCTCTTCTCTTTTGTGCCTAAATGCACAAAGTCTCAATGCCTACCTGGCAGAGTTTCCCTTTCATAGAATGTTTAGCAGTTTTTTCTTCTTCTCCTGTGCACCTATGCACCTGCTCAATGCCCACTTGGTAGAGCTCTCAGAATCCTCAATGATTCTATCTCTTCTGAACTCACAATAGAGTTCTTCCCTTGTGCACTCCTTGCACCTACTCAATGCCCACTTGGCAGAGCTCTACAGAATTCACAGCAGAATTATGTTTTCAATTGTGTCTTCTCTCACACAGCCTTGCCTCCTGAGGTGTTCAGAAACCTCAAAGGTCTTCCTCTTGAGTTGTTGACTTCAGTTCCTGTGCTGCAGCACGTCTTTTTCTGAACCCGCAGTGTTCAGAAGTGCAACCTCTATGAACAGCTCTCAGAACCTGCAGCATTCTGTCACACCCTCTTGGTGTGAAGCCTCAAAGACCTTCAACCTTGAAATCAAGCACACTCCTGCAAATGCACAACTACAGTATACATCTACAGCACACAATGGAACACACACAAACATTCACATAACATACAGAAATGCAAGGAAAATTGCTCTTTGTATTAAGATGGAAAATGCCTGAATTTACAATGGTGTTCTCGAGCTCTCTCTAGCTCTTCTCAACTCTGCTCATCTAAATCTCTACTCACTAACTCAAAATGAGATCTGAAAATCTCTTTTACCTGAGGGGCTCTTAGAGCGCTTCCCTCCAGATCTACCTACTCTATTCAATTACAATAAATGGTTGTCTAGTCCAGCATCTGAATCTAGATCTCAGTCGATCTAGCATTAAAGCCGATCTACCTACGCCTGCACAAAGGCATGGCTTCTATGGCTCACTAGCCTACAACATTTAATTACATTGAATTCAGATTTTAAATGAGGTTGCGCCTCTCTTCAGAACGCGATTTGAATTCACTGGCGTGGCTGGTTGGTTGGCTGGCTGGCGTGGAGAGATGCTCCTGCATCAAACTCCTTAGCTACAAAATCATGAGCTCCTACTCATGTGCTTCCCCTCTAAGTGGTTGGAAATCCTCCTGGATCCCAAATAAATATCTAGAGCTTCCCATCTGCTCCATCTTCCTGCTGTCACTACTGCTGCTTTTTTTCTGCCCAACTTCTCCTTGCTAGCAGTGTCTATTGATCGGATCATCAACTCCATGATCTCTTTGATCACTTCGTCCAGATACTCCATTGGCTGGTTCTGTTCATGCAATCTCCTCAGCTGCAAAACATTTTGGCACATGAGAAGATCACCCTGATCTCCCATGCCTCCTTCATCCGTTTCAAACTTCACCTGTTGGATGTGCACGCCCTGCACTTTTACCCTCTCTTCCAGGGCTTCTATCTGTTCCCACAGATCAGCAAAGCAAATGTTGTCTACCCCTTCTTCCTTTGCTTCTACAACCTCCTCTGTTGCAGTTCTTTTAGCTTCCTGGCTGAAAATATTGAGCCATTCCTCAAAATGCTCATCATCCTCTTCATCTACTCCTTCGGCTGTTAGCTCTAATGCTACAGCTTCCTCAGCTTCTCGGCTAAAAGTAATGAGCCATTCCTCAGAATGCTCATCTTCTTCATCTGCTCCTGCTTCTACTTGTGCTTGGGCAGTCTCAAACACCTGCTCCAATTCTTCTTCTTCCCTGACAATCATTGTCAGCTGTGACTGTTCTTTTGTTGTTGTCGCATCATCTACAACACAGACTTCTGCCTCCTCCTGGGCAAATGGTAGGAATATTCCAATTCCTCCAATCATCAGAATATCATCCTGATCTTCCTCCTTGGTCAGCTGCACATGCTGATCTAAATTCATCTCTGAATTTATGAGACCCTCAGACAGTCTCATCTACTTGGTCAGCTCCTCCGGCTGATTCCAACTCATCTGCTCATCCCTGCCCACCTGGAAATATGGGATGCTTCCACTACCCTCTTGGCAGACTATGAGATCAAGTGATCCCATCTTCATCAGCAACCCCTGCTGAATTGAACTCTCCTCCGAGTCCATGAGACTTTCAACTAGTCCTGCATTCTCATCTCTTCCCACTTGGAAATATGAGATGCTTCCACTGCCCTCCTGGCAGTTTTCGAGATCTCGCAGCGACCTCTTATCATTTCCCAGCTGGCAATGTGAAATTCCCTGACTGTCCTCCTAACAGTCCGTGAGACCTTGCAGTGATCTCAACTCTGTTCCCTTGCCCATCTAGTAATCTGGAAACCTTCTAATGCCCTCCTAGCAGTTCTTGAGATCATCAGTTGATCCCAATTCATTTTCCAAATCATTGAGAATTTTCCCAGTCTCTGGCTCACAGACATAAATTATATTTTCCTCTATGGCCTTGAGGTTTTCAGCATACCTCAACCACTTTCTCAACAGCCTGCGCTTCCCTCTGACCATCAACTCCTTGACTGGCCATTTTTCTTTTTCCTTCTTCATGGGCAATTCACGCATCTGTCTCAATCTCCTATCTTGTTGCATATGTAGTTCGAGCTTCTCTGTGTCTTCCTTTAATTCATAGAGCTCTTTATCCATTTCTTTATCCCTTTCTGCAAGTTTTTCTGCCTTGCTTTTCTTCCCAGCATGCCTATGGCCTTCAATAGCCATCTTGCTGCCTCTGTTTTCCTTCCTGGCAAATCTGCTACTGTCACCCTGCATTTTGAGTGTGTCCAGATTCATTCCCCCTATAGTCTCCCTGACTGTCTTCTTGATTGCTGCCTACCTACAAACAATCATCACAGAGTCTTCAACGCCCTGTCGTCTTTCACCTGCAATATACAGATGAAATCCTGCTCTGATACCACTTGATGTGTATTAGAGTATTCTCTTATCTCCCTGCTTCTCTTGCCTGAAATATACAAGAAAGATTCAAGCTCTCATACCACCTTGATTTGTATCAGAGTGCTCTTTACCTCTTCCTGCCTGAGATATACAGACAAGAATCAAGCTCTGATACCACCTTGATGGCGCAACGCTCCTACATACCCCGTAGGGTCTCTGCGCCTGACCTCCCGGTCTTAAGGATCGTTCAAATTCTCACATGAGCCGAATTAGCTCCTTAGATCCCTTGTTGGAATACTATGCTAAAACCCGATCCACAGGTCCTTTCTAATCCCTCATGGCTTTTTGCACTTTACCGTGACTTTTCCCCGACTCAATATCGGGGTTCAGGGTTTCGAACTTTCCGTTGTCGAGAGTCACTATCCTCTCGATTCCCCAATCACCGATGGGACAATTTGCCGACGCGCCCCTTTTCCTTAGCCCCTCCTATCTGTGCTGCTGGTCCATATGACCTACCTTCATATGATCGTAGTCATAGGTTCCTATTGGAAATTTGGGCTTTTCTATGCAAAAATGCACTTGCCACTTGGATCTACGATCCTCCGATTTTCGACGCGCTCTAACCTCCGCTAGTCCCTTATGGCTTAGCTCCTGGTCTGGTGACCACTACCCGTGACCATAGTCAAACCTCTCATCGGGGTTTCAAGGTTTCAAATTTCAAAGAGCACTTGCTCATGGGATTCCCGATCCTCAAATCCTGACTCTCCGATTGGCTGACAGCTGGCCTCTCACGATGGCATTGTCCTCCTCCTCTGTTGTGCTGAGAGCTGGCTCCCACTCATCGGGGTATCGCGTTTCGTGATTCCAAAGTGCACAAACAACTTGTCACCAGAATCTCCGACATCCCGATGAACCAAACGCCAATGGATGGCTTCCTTGTCGGGACTTTTCCCGATGATGCTGATGATTTCCACGCGTCCCTTCTCTGATGGATGGTCCCAATCTCTTTGGGATTTCAAGACTTTCGATGTCCCAACTCCTTCGTCCTCAAGAACTCTGATTTCCTGATACCAAATATGCCAACGATCCCTCAATCTCCACCAAGTGTCTCCGCTAACGGACGGACCAGATCACTCCGATGTTTCGAGATTTGAAGTGTCTCAATTTCCTTGTCCTTGAGAATCCTGATTTCTCGAGTGCCGATATCCCGATGGCTCCAACCCTTGTCGAGATTTCTCCTCTTGTCCACAAGGATTTAATTCCCTCGCAACTTCTGCAGATCCGATGGTTTTCGATGATCCTGCACCAGATCCAACGGCTCAGATATATTCTCCTTCCCTGCGCTCCTCCAGCTTCTAAACTCAGATCATCTCCTCCCAATCCAACGGCTGACGAGTATCCGAGTGAGATCCGATTGCTAACAGTCTCCTACTTCTATAGGCTCTTCCTGGATGTAAAAACCAACCGTCCAGATCTCTTTCCTCCGTCGATATGATGGCTGCTGCTACTCCCTCCTGATCTTATGCACTTTCTTCCAAATCTTGGGAGGATTTCCAGTCTTCCAAAGGCCTCAACCTTTGTCTATCTCCTCCTCTTGCGAACCTCCTATATCTTGAGCTTCGCTGTGCGTATGAGAACGTTGTCCCTCCTGAGCCTTTATCTTTGAATCCTTGGAGGATTCTTCAGCTTCTGCACTCCTTGCAGAGTCTCCTCATGCACATGCTGGTGCTGTCCCTCCTGAGCTTCTACAAACGTTCAGACCCCTAAGGGGTTTTGTCTTCCTTCCTTCTCCTGCAGATGGAGAATATAATGCCTTCCTAACTTTCTGCTCAAGCAACCTCTTGTTGAGTCTTTCTGGGGGTTCAGAAACCCAGTAAAGATCCTTCAGTGGATACTTCCTCTAGTAGAAAAACCCAAAGAGTTCTCTTCTCTTTTGTGCCTGAATGCACAAAGTCTCAATGCCCGCCTGGCAGAGTTTCCCTTTCACAGAACGTTCAACATTTTTGTCTTCTTCTCCTGTGCACCTATGCACCTGCTCAATTCCCACTTGGCAGAGCTCTTAGAATCCTCAATGATTCTGTCTCTTCTAAACTCACAATAGAGTTCTTCCCCTGTGCACTCCTTGCACCTGCTCAATGCCCACTTGGCAGAGCTCTACAGAATTCACAGTAGAATTCTGTCTACAACTATGTCTTCTCTCACATAGACTTGCCTCCTGAGGTGTTCAGCAACCTCAAAGGTCTTCCTCCTGAGTTTTTGACTTCAGTTCCTATGCCGCAACACGTCTTTGTCTGAACCCACAGTTTTCAGAAGTGCAACCTCTATGCATAGCTCTCAGAACCCGCAGCATTCTATCACACCCTCCTGGTGTGAAGCCTCAAAGACCTTCAACCCTAAAATCAAGCACACTCATGCAAATGCACAACTACAGTATACATCTACAGCATACAATGGAACACACACAGACATTCACATAACATACAGAAATGCAGGAAAAACTGCTCTTTGTATTAAGATGGCAAATGCCTAAATTTAAAATGGTGTTCTCGAGCTCTCTCTGGCTCTTCTCAACTCTGCTCATCTAACTCTCTACTCACTAACTCAAAATGAGATCTGAAAATCTCTTTTACCTGAGGGGCTCTTAGAGCGCTTCCCTCCAGATCTACCTACTCTATTCAATTACAATAAATGGTTGTCTAGTTCAGCATCTGGATCTAGATCTCACCCGATCTAGCATTAAAGCCGATCTACCTATGCCTGCACAAAGGCACAGCTTCTATGGCTCACCAGCCTACAACATTTAATTACATTGAATTTAGATTTTAAATGAGGTTGCGCCTCTCTTCAGCGCGTGATTTGAATTCGCTGGCGTGGCTGGCTGGCTGGCTGGCTAACATGGAGAGATGCTCCTGCATCACACATGTGGATTATCAATTCATGATTTATGTAATCATAATAGAATTGGGGTGGTAGGCACATATTAAGGCATGGTTATATTTGTGCTACGAGAATAATGTTATTCCAGTAGCACTATTAATGACTAGAAGAGTGTTGAATTTGCAAAATTCAAACAGGCATATGAAGTGACACATCTTGTAAAACCATGTCTTAAATCTCTAAGCTTAAAGAAATTATTCAAAAAGCTAAAATGAAAATCATAACAAGTTGAAAACAAGGATTAAAATCAAATGGAAGTAGACAATGAAGTGCAGGTAGGAAGGGTTTAGGATTAGGGTTTCTCACTAAATCAAAAGAAAAATTAGAGACTAACACAAGGCACCATCAAAATCTCTTCCCACTTTGCTATGGGCCTTACACTATCACTAAGGAGGTGGGTAGAAATGATTTTGAGCTCAACACTCCACCCTTCCTTGGCTTGCACCCAGTGTTCAATGTGGACCTCCTTCAATCATATTTTCCACTGTTATTGGACACCCTAAAGATCACAAAACAGCTGACACCAACATAGCTCAACCCTGACTGCATGGAACAAGAATCCACTAATCAGATAGTGGACACATGGGTCAAGGGAACTCGCCAGCAGAGGATCCAACTTTATCGGGTTGTCAAGGCAGGGCACCTCCTACACTGAGGCAAATGGCTCACTCGGGGCCAAATTCAACATAATTTTCCTCACCTAATGGGGTAACTCAACGCAATGGATACCATTTCTTCCTAAGGCGGGAGGAATGATCCAGGTGGATATTGGTGGACACCCATCTATTTCAACTAGATCCTATTAATAGTTTTTAGTTCATCACGTTCTTCTGTACTTATTTGTAATTGTGGGTTATACGCTTTCAGGGTTGTATGAATCCCCACACATATTCCATATGGAGACTGGTGATCGCCCATGTAATCTAACTGGCTTAAGTTTTCATGTCAGCACATCTTTTTGTACTTCGAGGGTCGTTTTTTGTACTTCGAGGGCCATTTTGGGGCCCTAAATAGTGTTTTTTTGGCTTGCCATAGTCAAATTGTAGATGAGGTCATATTTTTATGGAATAATGTGTAGTTCTCAAAAATACATTTCCAACAGGCTATCACATGCCTAAAATGGAGGTCGTATGCAAAATTTACGACCTCGGGAAGTTGAGGTACCAACTTAGCCATAGGGGCCAACATAACGTTTGGTGTTTCATCTCCTAGGGTTAGGTTTTTGGATGTCTAGGGTTTTGGCATTAATGAGTAATTAAAAAGGCCTCTGGAGCCTCATTTTAATCATACTTTTCAAACGGATGCACGTAGCAGCCACATCTCTTCTCAGAGATAGCTACCACCATTTGAGAAAGTTGTTTTTCAGTTATGCAATTTTACAGTTTCAACCTATTTTATTTATTCAATAGAAGTTATTGTTCATTGGATATATGTTGTTGTTCTCTGTATCTATGTGTTATTGTATTTAGTCTGTTATTCATTTTGTTCCACTCATAAATCTAGATCAACAACAGAATTAAAAGAATTATAAATGTAGTTAGAAGAATTGTTGAATAAAGGGTACATACGTCCAAGTGTTTCACCTTGGGGAGAACTCGTACTCTTTGTCAAAAAGAAGGATAGAATCTTGAGGCTATGTATTGACTTTCGACAGTTGAATAAATACACTGTAAAGAACAAGTACCCTCTACCTAGAATTGATGACCTATTTGATCAGCTAAGAGGGGCAAAGATATTTTCAAAGATAGACTTGAGATTGGGATACCATCAGGTAAGAATCAAGGAAGAAGACATCCATAAGATATCCTTTAAAACCAGGTATGGGCATTATGAATTTGTAGTGGTGCCATTTGGATTATCCAATGCACCAGTTATCTTTATGTCCTTAATGAATGACATATTTAGAAATTATTTGGATAATTTTGTCATAGTATTCCTGGACAACATACTTCTTTATTCTAAGTCAAAGGAAGAGCATGAACATCACCTAAGATTGGTATTTCAAGTGTTGAGGGAACATTAGTTGTATGCCAAGATTAGTAATTGTTCTTTTTACCAATAACAGATCCATTACTTGGGACACATTATTTCAGAACAAGGTATAGCAATGGATCCAAAGAATATTAAATCCTTTAGAGGATTCCCAACACCCAGGAATGTTTTAGAAGTCATATCTTTTATGGGGTTAGTTGGTTAATACAAAAGATTTATAGCAGGGTTCTCTAAGATTTCTCATCCCATCACTTCTTTGCAAAAGAAGTGAGTTAAATTTGAATGGATAGAAGAGTGTGAAGAGAACTTTAATTTGTTGAAAGAATTACTTACTAGTGCGCCTATTTTAAATATTGTTGACCCAACTGAAAGTTTTGTGGTATGTATAGATGCATGCAAGGAAGGACTTGGTGGATTCCTCACTCAAAATGGACATGTCATTGGTTATGAGTCCAAAAATATTAAATAGCATTAGAGGAACTATGCAACACATGCCTTGCATCTTACTGTCATTGTTCACGCTTTGAAGATGTGGAGGTATTATCTCATGGGGAAGAGGTTTGAATTAAGAACAGACCATAGTGGTCTGAAATATCTTTTTTAACATACAACTTTAAATGTCAGGTAAACGAGATGGCTAGAATTTTTAAGTGAATACAATTTTGACATCAAGCATATAAAAGGAAAAGAAAATAAAGTTGTTGATGCACTTACTAGAAGACTACATATCATGCATGCCACAATAGTCAGATGCATCAGTCAGATTTAAAGAGAAAAATTTTAGATGTTGTTGTCATAGATCAACATTACCTACAGGTAAAGGAAAGATTACAACAAGAAAATGTACAACAAAAAATTAAAGAATATGAGATGAAGGAAAATGGATTACTTATGCATAAAAATATAATTTATGTTCCTAGTTATGAAGAACTTAGGAATTTGGTATTAAAAGAAATGCATAATGTTCCATATGTCGGACATCTCAGTTACCAGAAAACAATTGCAATTGTAAGAAACCAATTCTTTTGTCCAGGAATGAAAAAATATCTTGTTGATTACATTTCTAATGTCTGAAATGTCAGAGAGTGAAGGCTGAGCATAGGCACCCAGCGGGTTTTCTACAACCATTACCAATTCCAGAAAAGAAATGGGAAGTGGTAACCATTGATTTTATAAATAAATTTTTCGGGACAACAAGAAAACATGATTCAATCATGGTAGTGGTTGATAAATTGAAAAAGGTTGCTCATTTTGTTCCTATAAAAACAACTCATACAACAGCTAATATTGTAGAAATTTACATGAGGGATATTGCTAGGTTGCATGGGATACCTAAGGAAATTGTCTCAAACAGAGACACAAAGTTTACTTCAAATTTCTAGAGGGTATTGTTTAAAGGATTTGGTACAAATCTGAAATTTAGCACATCATACCATCCACAGTCGGATGGGAAGACAGAGAGAGTCAACCGAGTAATTGAAGACATGTTGAGAAAGTATGTGATGGATAAGCCATATAAGTGGGAAGATTACTTGCACTTGGTTGAGTTTGCCTATAATAATGGGTTTCAAGCTTCATTAAAAATGATACCATTTGAAGATTTGTATGGGAGGAAATGAAATACTTCAATGAGTTGGGACAACCCAGCAGATAGAGTGGTACTTGGGCTAGAATTGCTCAAGAATATGGAAGACCAGATGGTTAGAATTAAGTAGAATTTAAACGCAGCTCAAGATAGATAGAAAATTTATGAAAATAAGAACAAGAAAAATAGAGAATTTAAAGTGGGGGAGAATGTTCTTTTAAAAGTGAAGCCCAAGAAGAGCTCTTTGAAGTCGAGTAGTTGTACAAAGATAGCAGCTAGATTTTGTGGTCCATTTGAGATGTTGGACAGAATAGGGCCAGTTGCATACATGCTTTCATTGACTTCTTCCATGAATGTGCATAATGTATTTCATGTCTCTTTTCTAAAAAAACATATGTACATGATCCTAACCATGTTATTGATTGGCATCTGATTTAGGTAGAGACAGAGGGAAACTTTCAAGTCCAACCAATGCGAATATTGGACAAAAAAGTCAAAATGCTCTGGAATCGAGATATAGAGCTGGTAAAAGTCCAATGGAACTACTACGATTTTGAAGATGCTACTTGGGACCATGAAGATGCCATGCAGGAAGAGTACCCACAATTTTTTGAATAAATTTTGAAATTTTGTTTTATGTTTTGTATATGCATTGAGGAAAGTGCCAAAATAAGGGGGAGGGGATGTAATACCCATGGTTTTTTAGCCCCATATTAAATAATGTATTTTGTTAATCTACGAAAGGCCATAGTTCCCAAACAATTAAAAGAGGCAAGTGTGCCTAGGAAATGTAATGTTTTGATCATTATTAATAATAAATACATCGATGGTTGCTAGTTGGACAAGGAAAAGAGTTATAGAGGGCTATGATTCCACAAGAGAGGGGGATTGAGGGGTTAAGTATTTATTTTATATTTTATTTACCCATAATTTTTTTAATGGAGAGGAGTGGTTACATGAGCCTCTTGGGGAAGGCTATGTGGTTCTTGATTTGCAAGTAAAGATATAAACCCATCTTGTGGGTTGTTTGGGGGATTCTTATTCACCCATTCACTCACTCACTCATTGTTCATTGTTCATTGTTCACACCTTTCATTCAAAACTCTCTCCATTCACTATTTCACCCACTTTTCATTCTTCATTCTTGTTTATATTGGCTAGGGAGAGAAAAATGAGTTGTGGAGAGGAGCCATGATTGGGTTGGCAGTAATGATTTTTGGTGTATTCCATCCATGAATTAATGTCTACATGTCTGATATGAATGGGCATGTGTTAATTTGTTCCCACAACTATGAATCTTGAGAATATCAGTATGGATATTCTTGAATAGGTGCATTCGAGCCCTGGAAGGGGGTGGACAACTTGAGGGATTGCGTGGATGATCCAAATTATTTTCAGCACGAAATGAGATCAGAGATATAATAAAGAAATGAATAGAGATATCATAGATATTCAATAATATAACATAAATGTATCAAAGATGCAACCATAACACAGATATACACTAATACAGGATTTCTATTAATGAAAGAAATGTACAGAGACTGTAAAAATACAGAGTGAAAGACTCGCTAGGATGGTGGCAACTAATCTCTGAGAAGAGATGTGACAGCTACTCGCATTCGCAAGAAGATGAATACAATGAGGCTTTGAAGGAATTTTTACAATAAACAGGAATTCCAAAAACCCTAGACATCCAAAAACCTAACCATAGGAGATGAAGTGCCAAAAGTCATGTGGGCCCCGTTTGGGTAAGTTAGTACATCAAATTCCTGGGGTCATAACTTTTGCATACGATCTTCGTTTTAGGCCTATGATATCTCGTTGGAAAGGTATCGTCAAGGAGATTCATTTTGGGGGATCAATCATGCCTTTTTTTTTTATCATTAAGAACCTCAATATCAAAAAACCTTCATTTAGGGCCTCAAAATGGCCCCGGAAGTTAAAACCTGCTAAAAATAGTAAATTGCCAAAATTGCGAGAAAACTATTTTGAGCCAGTCGAAAAAGGTGGGTGGCCACGGATATCCACCTGGATCAATCCTCCCTCCTTAGGAAGGAATGGTATCCATTGCGTTGAGTTCCCAGGGGAGAGGGAAAATCATCTGCTGGATCTGCATCCTGGTGAGTTACTTGTATTGTTGGAGACGTTGCGCTGCTTAGTTTGTGGAAGTTTGTCATGAACCTGTTCAAGATGAGGTTGTTAAACAAGTCAAGATACATGAGAGGAAGGTGTGTAGAAGGAATCTTTTCACTTTGTCGCAACCTTTTTGACCTTCTTCTGTTGGATAGAAGGTGCAGGGGGCGTGGTTGTAGTGGTTGCAATGTCATTTTGTTCCCCTTTTGAACAGATTGTGAAGAAGCTGAATTTTGAAGTATGAGATAATACCTTGCGACACTTTTTAGGTGGAACAATGGTTGGATCTACCTTTGGTATTCTATAGAGATGACCCCCCAAAGTAACAATGACACTACGAGGTCGAGACTCATAAACAACATGGCATCTCCACACATATGGTTGGCCCAAGAGAACATCACAGACATCCAGTGGGGAAACATCACACAATACCTCATCCTTGAAGGATTGGATACCATATGAAAATTGTCACTGTTGGCTGACACGGAGATCCCGTCCTTGTCGAAGCCACCCGATGTTGTATGGTTGCAGGTGTGGTGTTGTCGACAATCCAAACTGTTTGACGACCTCTACTGAGATGAGGTTTTTTTGGCTTCCACTATCAACAATAAAATGCAGTGATGTCCCCTTCACCCACATATATGAATGAAAAAGGCGCTCCCCCTCTTCAGGATGCATTGGTTCTTCTGGTTGAATTGTTGCAGTCGCGACAATAGTAGTGGGGTCTGCATCAATGATCTGTCCTTTACCAGTATTTTCAGAATCAGATTCTGAATCAAGGTATGGCTCCTTGTCTTTGATCTTGGCCACCAATGACTGTTTTGAGTGATATTCATCGGTGTTGTGCCAGGGGATTTTGTGGAAATCACACCATTTTCCATTGTCTTTCTTTATCTTCCCGTGACCCTTCTTTTCTTCTGTCTTGGACTGGTTTTCGGGAGACTGTTTGTTAGGGCCATCTTTGTCATACTTTGGTTGTTGCAAATTTGTAGACCCGAATTCACGTTTGTTCTAGTACTTAAATTTCTGCTCAATTTTAACAACATATCGATAAGAAACATCGAGTGATGAGATGTCTAGAAAATCCATTTTAGTCTGGATATATCCATGTAGAGCCCCATGGTATTTCAGAACCAAATTTCACTCAGAATCTCTGATACCCAGCTTGGTGCACAAGTTATGGAAGGTATTGGTGAACTCTGGAATTGCTTGGCCCCTCTCTTGCCGCAGTGTGGTCCATCTCATGTACTAGTCCTCATAGTTGCCAACAGGGTAATACTGTTCCTTTACCGCATCTACACAAAAATCCCAAGTGGGATCGGCCCCATATATTCCAGACTCCTCTATGGAACTTTGATCCCAGTAAGTTTCCCACCAATGTTTGACATGAGGGAGAGCTTTAAGGAGTGTGAAGGTGATCTTTTCTTTGTCAGAAAAATTGTGAACACAGAAATAACCTTCTAGCAGAGTTAACCATTTTTCTAGGGCTTCTGCGTCTATATGTCCTTTAAATACAGGAATATCAAAATTAACTAGTACCTTGAAAGTCAAGGTGCCTCCAAAGGGTCCTCTTGATGAAGATGTGCCTTATTCTATTGGTAGGCGTTTAAGGATGTGGGAAAAATTCTCCATCATTTCGTCCCTCTGTTGCGTGAGAGCTTGCTCAAGCAACAGATTGATAGGATCGTCTACTCCGTCATTTTTCTTTTCTTCTACCATTGAGGGTTTCTTGGGTGTGTGAGAGAGATTTTCTTCAAGAGAGACAAGATCGATACCCAACTTGCTATACTCGGACCTCATCGGAGACATGCACTAAAAAAACAATCAAAGAGCAATCTGCTCTGATACCACTAATCTGGATTATTTTCGACACGAAATGAAATCGGAGATATAATAAAGAAATGCACAGAGATATCAAAAATATTCAATAATATAATATAAATGTATCATAGACGCAACCATAACACAGATATAAAGTAATACACGATTTCTATTAATGAAAGAAATGTACAGAGACTGTAAAAATACAGAGTGAAAGACTCGCTAGAATGGTGGTAGCTAATCTCTGAGAAGAGATGTGACGACTACTTGCATTCAAAAGAAGATGAATACAATGAGGCTTTGAAGGCCTTTTTACAATAAACAAGAATTCCAAAAACCCTAGGCATCCAAAAACCTAACCCTAGGAGATGAAGCGCCAAAAGTCATGTGGGCCCCGTTTGGGTAAGTTAGTACATCAACTTCCCGGGGTCATAACTTTTGCATATGATCTCTGTTTTAGGCGTATGATAGCTCGTTGGAAAGGTATCATCGAGGAGATTAATTTTGGGGGATAAATATTTCCTTTGGCTATAATTGAGAACCTAGATCTTGAAAATCCTTCATTTAGGCCCTCAAAATGGCCCCAGAAGTTAAAACCTGCTAAAAATAGTAAATTGCCAAAATTGCCAGAAAATTGTTTTGAGCCAGTCGAAAAAGGTGGGTGGCCACTGATATCCACTTGGATCAGTGGAAGAGAAGGGTGTCCATTCTCTTGGGTTGTGTAGACTGGGTAGAAGATATTTGGTGTACTTTGGATTGTTGTGTGTGATGAGAAGCTTGTGAAAGCTTGAGTGTTGACTGGTTTGGGAAGTTGAGTGACACTCTGGAACTGTCCTTGTGGACTCATAGCCCTGGCTCAGGGGTGACATTGTTGTTGAGACTTGGAACAACAATTTCTATGGTTGGGTGGAACATCCTTGGTGTACATCCAGTTGGTGATTCATTTCATTAAATATAATTTATCTATTTTTCATGGTTATCATTTACATGTATATGTATTTTCGTTGTGTATTTATTTATCCATGAAATTCGTATCTATAATATCCATGTTTTCTAGTTATTGTGGTGCACGACATATGGCTCATTTATTTCATGTTGTAGCATGAATCTTTATCTATGCATGTGGATATTTCATGCATCTTTATTAATTAAAAATTTATTCGAATTCGAAATTAGTTCAGAAGCATGCTTCAAGTAGCATGATTGACCTGTGGGTGGTTGGGTATGTTACATGCACCCATAATTATGGCTAAATAAATTGAAGGTTAAAGGGAGGAAAAAGGTTGTTGCATAATCTCATCGTGATCTAGGGCCAGATTTTGGAGATGAATCCAAGATCATGGCCATAGGAAGAAAATATATATCATCTATCAATTCAAATTTTTTATTTCAATCTACCAAGATGGAAAGTGATATCATTCAAAAGAAAAGGATCAACCTTTTTCATGTCAGAGTTATAGTCAAGCATACAAAGGTAGATACTTTATTTGACAGTGGATCTCAAGTTAATCTAATATCTAAAGCAATTGTTAATAAGTTGGGATTGAAGATGACACCTCACAAAAATCCATATCCATTAGGTTGGGTCTGTGACGATGATAAGTTGCAGGTAACAAAGCAGTGTAATATCATGTTTGAAATTACAACTAATTTATTTGATGAGGTTGAGTTAGATGTTGTGTTTCTTGACATTTGTGGCATTGTCTTTAGTAGTCCATATATGTTTGAAAGGAAGGATGTGTTCTATTGAGAGGAAAACAAATATAACCTTCTTAAGGATGGGGTTGAATATATTGTCACATCTCATCGCATCAAGACTAATGTTTCTTTAGTGAGCACAATAAAAATGAAGAGAATCGTGAGCACAAGTAATTCTTTTTTTCTCATGATAGTGAAGGAGAAAGAAGATATAATAGATGCTTTAGCAAGTTGTGATCCAAATCATAAACATGAATTGATCAACATCATATATAATTATAATGAGTTGTTTCAGGAACCTACAAGATTGCCTCATAAAAGAGAGGTTGAACATGAAATATATTTTCAACAGGATGCTCCTTTTTCCAAACATTGAAATGAATAGGTCATCAGTAATTAAGAATGTAGAAATCAAGAAGAAAGTTCAAGAGTTTCTCGATAAAGGAATCATCATACCAAGCTCCTCTCCTTGTGGTTCTCCTATTGTATTAGTTTTGAATAAATATGGCACGTGGAGGATGTGTATTTATTTTTGAGCCTTGAACAAGATTATGATAAAGAACCATTAACCTCTTCCCAGAATAGACGATCTCTTAGATCAGTTAAAGAATGATGTATATTTTACTAAGTTGGACTTGCGAAGTGGTTACCATCAGATCAAAATTACAGAAGGAGACATATGGAAACTACTTTCAAGAACAAGCAAGGCTTATTCGAATGGCTTGTTATGCCATTTGGGTTATGTAATTCAGCGACAACTTTTACTAGAGTGATGAATGATGTGTTCAGACCCGATATAGACAATTTTATTATTGTTTATTTAGACGACATATTGATCTTCAGAAGAATATGGGAAGATCATATAAAGCATGTCAAGAGAGTCATTGAACTATTCAAGAAAGAGAAGTTGTATATCAAATTATATGTTAGAAAAACAGGATTGCGGAGCAATAAAATAAAACAAATGCAGAAACAAAACATAGAAGATACACAATACAATAGAGACACAGATTTACGTGGTTCACCCAGTGTGGGCTAAGTCCACTAGAGAAATTGCCAAGTCCTTCCTTTATTATTATGCAGCAAATGAAGGGATACAACCTACATCAAAACTCATTGTAACTTCCTCTTCTTTCTCTCACAGTCTCCTATCTCAAAAAAATCATTCTCTCCATAATGCATACCCGCAATACATTTCCCTCATAATAGAGGGTTTCCTTCTAGGGAAAAAAACCCTAACATAATTTCTATCATTAGATCTACGACCTTATAATGAACGGTCCAGATTTACAATGAAATTACAATATACATTTACAAGGCAATTTTTGCTTTGGGGGCTTCGCTCTCGAACCCTGCAGAGGGGGTAACCCCCCTCTACACTCCCCCACATGAAAGAGTGTACATACTTCTAGGGTGTAAAGTCTTCATGGGGTATAAACACGGCTGAAAAACACAAGACCTCTAAATCAGGAAGATAATCAGGCTCCACAGCCAACAATCTCCCAGTTGGAGACTAATCTCAGCAAATCCACCGTTGTTCTATATGATGGAATCTTAACCTTCTTGGACCTGGAAAATTTCTCCTCTTCATATTCATTCTTGAAGACCAACTAAAACTGAGAAGGAACTCATTTTCTCTCTAGTTACTCCCTTTGTTAACATGTTTGCACGATTCTCGCTAGCGTGTATCTTTTCCAACTTCAAATGTCCATCTTCCAAGGTGGATCATGTGAAGTGGTACCTCAACTGTATATTCTTCATATTCGAATGGAAGGCTAAGTTCTTTGCAAGATGAATTGCACTCTCACTGTCACTATACAACCTGATATTCTCCTGATTCTTTCCCAATTCCTCCATAAACCTCTATAACCAAATCATCTCTTTACTAGCCTCTATAGCAACAACATACTCTGCCTCTGTTGTTGAAAGTGAAACAACCTTTTGCAGTTTTGAAATCCAACTTACTATTTTTCCACCTATAGTAAAAACATACCCTGTGGTGCTCCTCCTCCTGTCTTTATCACATACCATATCTGAATCAACATATCCCTATAGAAAAGTGTTTGAACCTCCAAAACATAATGCATGAGTAGCAGTACCTCTCAAATACCTGAGAATCCACTTTACTGCCTCCCAATGTTATTTACCTGGATTGTTCATATACCTGCTCACAACTCCCACTGCATGTGCAATATCTGGTCTTGTGAAAACCATTGCATACATCAAGCTGCCAATTGTTGATGAATAAGGGACCTTGGACATGTATTATATCTCCTCCTGTGTCTTGGGACACATTTCCTTAGTTAATTTGAAATGGCTGGCCAAAGGTGTACTAACTAGTTTTGCATTCTGCGTTCTAAACCTCTCCAACACCTTCTCTATGTACTCACCCTAAGACAATGTCAATTTGCGATTTTTTCTATCTCTTGTTATTCTCATGCCAAGGATTTTCTTTGTAGCACCCAAATCCTTCATCGCAAATGAATTGGATAATTTCTGCTTGAGCACATTTATATCCTACATATTAGACCCTGCAACAAGCATGTCATCTACATACAATAACAAGATAATATAGCTTCTATTTTCTATCCTTTTAAAATAAACACAGTGATCAGAATGACATCTACTATAACCCTGTTCTGTCATAAACCTGTAAAAATTCAAATACCACTTCCTTGGATCTCGCTTTAGGCCATACAAGCTCTTATTCAACATGCATACCAAATTATCCTTCCCTTTGACCTCATACCCCTGTGGCTACTGTATATAAATCTCTTCCTCCAAATCCCCATGGAGAAAAGTTTTTTTTACATCTAACTGTTCAAGATGCAAATATTCTACTACCACAAGACTTAAAATAGTCCTAATTGAAGTCATTTTAACAACAGGAGAAAATATCTCATCAAAATCTATACCTTTCTTTTGTGCAAATCCCTTTACAACAAGTCTATCCTTGTACTGCTTTATTCCTCCATCTTCTTCCTTCAACTTGTAAACACATTTATTCTACAATGCTCTTTTTCCTGTAGGCAACTGAACCAAGTCCCAAGTATGGTTATTTACCAAGGAATCCATTTCCTCTTTCATGCCTTGCTCACACTTCTTTTTGGTGTCTACCTGCATTGCCTCTTCATAACACTCTGGTTCACCAAAATCAGTCAACAATAAATAATACAATGAAGGAGAGTATCATTCAGGAGGTATACTTAACCTGGTATATTTTCTAACAACACTTGCAAGTTTTTGAGGTACCTTCTGCTCCTGTTGTTGTACATTTTGATTTTATGGTTCCTTTGGAATTTCTTTTTCAGTGATGTCATCAAGCATTGTGTATAATTGTTTTAATTTTTTCTGTTTCTTTCCCTGCAACTAATCTTTGTACATGAACTTCTCATTGAATATGACATATCTACTCCTAATGATTTTGTTATTTTCATAATCCCATAAGAGATAACCAAAAGCATTAACATTGTATCCAATAAAGGTACACTTCTTGGATTTTGCCTCAAGTTTTGTTCTATTTTTTTATCAATATGGACAAATGCTTCACAACCGAAAGTTTTCAAAAAAGAATAGTTTACCTTTTTTCCTGTCCATTCCTCCTCTGGAATTATACCATCCAAATAGCTTGAAGGTCCTCTGTTTATTAAGNTGTACATGACCTTCTCATTGAATATGACATATCTACACCTAATGATTTTGTTATTTTCATAATCCCATAAGAGATAACCAAAATAATTAACATTGTATCCAATAAAGGTACACTTCTTGGATTTTGCCTCAAGTTTTGTTCTATTTTATTTATCAATATGGACAAATTCTTCACAACCGAAAGTTTTCAAAAAAGAATAGTTTACCTTTTTTCCTGTCCATTTCTCCTATGGAATTATACCATCCAAAGGGCTTGAAGGTCCTCTATTTATTAAGTAAACAGCAGTATCTACAGCATTTGCCTAGAACTGTAAGGGAAAACCAGCATACAATCTCATACTCTTTGCACGCTCCATGATTGTCTTGTTCATCCTTTTTAACACATCATTTTCTTATGTTGTTCTTGGAACTATCTTCTCTCTATGAATCCCATGGTATGAACAATAATCATCAAAGTCCTTGTTGCAATATTCACCTCCATTATCTTATCTGAGACACTTCAAAAAATTTCATGTCTCATTCTCAACCAAAGATTTCCATTTCTTAAAAGTATCAAAAACATTAGATTTTTGTTGAATGCAATAAACCCAAGTTTTTCTAGTTTCATCATCAATAAAAGTAACATAATAACGAGATACACCAAGAGATGATACATGAGTTGTTCCCCATACATTTGTATGCACAAGCTCTAACCTTTCATTCTTATTTTCTTTTCCGACTCTCTTTTGTTTTCCATAAACACAATGCTCACAAAATTCGAAATCAATTTGTTTAAGATCTGGCAACAAATTTATTTTGTGAAGTATATGCATTCCCTTCTCACTCATGTGTCCCTGCCTATGATGCCATAGTTTTGTATCCACTCATGTATAAGCTAAAGATATAGAAGAGTCGGTATTACCAGTACATAAATACAATGTCTTTCCTTTTTCTATCACCAATGATCCTTTGATGACCTTCCACGTCTTATTTGTAAATATGGATATACAACCTTCACTTGCCAACTACCCTATTGAAATTAGTTTTTTCCTTAAATATGGAACATGTCTTACCTCTTTCAACAACCATTGGTTTCCATTGCGTTGCTTTATTTTTACCTTTCCCATTCCAACAATTTTGCATGGTGCATCATCACCCAAATGAACCTGTCCAAAATCACCTTGAACATAATCTAGAAAATGTTTCCTGTGGGGTGTGGCATGAAATGAAGCCCCTGAATCTACTACCCAAGACTTGGAAATATTGTCTATAGAAAGAATCAAAGCATCTTGTAACACATCACCTGTTACATTTGCTTCCTGATTTCTCTCCTGTTGTCCATCTCTTTGTTTCTTTGGAGCTCTGTAGTGTTTCTTCAGATGTCCTTTCTTCCCACAATTCTAGCACTCTATCTTTCCAAGTCTGGATTTGGATCTGCCCTTCCTATAATTCTTGCGGTTCCCTGAGCCCTTTCCTCTATCCTTTCGTCTTCCCATGTTCTCCATGTTCAATGCATTACCTGATGTCTCACCTATGATTTTCCATTGCATTTCCTCACTAAGGATAACACCAACAACATCATCAAATTTTAAAGTATTTGAACCAGAGACAGAGTTACTCACAGCCATGACCAAGCCATTCCATCTTTCTGGCAATGAGCACAATATTAGAAGATCCCTAACCTCATCATCAAAGTCCACTTTTACAGAACTTAGTTTATTAGTAACCATATTAAATTCATTTAAATGATCTGCAACAGACCCACCTTCTGACATATTCATATTAAATAATCTCTTAATTAGAAATACCTTATTGGATGACAAGGTTTTTTCATACAATTTAGCCAACGCATCCATCAGATCCTTCATTGTCTTTTCTTTCGAAATACTAAAAGCCACTGATGCTGCCAAGCTCAGTCATATCGTTCCTAGAGCCTTTCTCTCAAGAATATCCCATTCTTCGTCCTTCATGGTCGTCGGCTTCTTTTCTAATCCACCCAATGGTAGGAATAAATCCTTCTGATATAATTAATCTTCCATATGCATCTTCCATAACTGGTAGTTTTGGCCGTTAAATTTCTCAACCCTAAAATTTCCATCTTCCGACATTGCTCCCACTCGAACCAGGAACCCTCTTTTCCTGCAAGTTAACCTGGTTCTAATACCAGTTGTTAGAAAAACAGGATCATAGAGAAATAAAATAAAACAAATGCAGAAACAAAACATAGAAGATACACAATACAATAGAGACACAGATTTGCGTGGTTCACCCAATGTGGGCTATGTACACCAGAGAAATTGTCAGGTCTTTCCTTTATTATTATCCAACAATTGAAGGGATACAACCTATAGAAAAACTTGTTGTAACTTCCTCTTCTTTCTCTCACAGTCTCCTATCTCAAAAAAAAAAAATTCGCCATAATGCATAGCCACAATACATTTCCCTCATAACAGAGGGTTTCCTTCTAGGGAAAAAAACCCTAACATAATTTCTATCATTAGATCTGCGACCTTATAATGAACGGTCCATATTTACAATGAAATTACAATATACATTTACAAGGCAATTTCTCGGACCCCGCAGAGGGGGCAACCCCCCTTTGCACTCCCTTGCATGGAAGAGTGTACATACTTCTGGGGTGTAAAGTCTTCATGGGGTATAAAAACAGTTGAAAAACACAATACCTCTGAATCAGGAAGATAATCAAGCTCCACAACCAACATTATCTAAGTGTAAATTTGAAAAAATGTCTCTCGTATATTTGGGTTACATTGTAGGAAATGGTCAGTTAAAGTTGGATCATGCAAAAGTAGAAGTCATTGTGAAATGTCCCAAGCCAACTACTTCCACCGAGGTCAGGATCTTCTTAGGAGTAGTACAGTACTAGAGGAAATTCATTGCTAATTTCTCATACATAGCAGCACATCTACATGCATTAACGATTGCTAAACGAGTCTTTCAATGGGGAGGAAAGTAGCAGAAAGCCTTAGAGACACTGAAGGAAACGATAAGCACCGCACAAGTTCTGGCATTTCCATATCTACAACAGTTATTTGAGATTTAAATTGATGCAAGCAGATATTCCATGTGTGTGGTCTTGATGCAACGAGGTAAACCTATATGTTATCATTCTGAGACTTTCACTCAAGGTTAACTATCCAACATATGATAAGGAATTGTGTGCATTGGTAAAAACTTTAAAGAAATGGAAGAATTAATTAATAGGTGTTGGTTATTAGTCTCTCTTCCTACTCCTTGGCTGACCCAGGTTCAGATATGAACAGGTTTCCAACAAAACCCTCTAAAACTATCATCCCTCCTAGTAAACCAGAAGGTAACGCAACACACAGACTGTATTGCGCAGTCTCACCCGAGATAGTTCTATGGGTGACTTCAATGCTCAGATGCTTGCAGTCAAGGAAGGAGTGGGGATCTGGGATTGCATTTCATCTTCTTAGGCCTTGATCTGGTTGTTCTTATTTTTATTATTAATATCCATTCATCAGCTAAATCTAGTATGCATTCTAACAGATATAACATATAACAAATCTCAAAGTATTATCCATTCATCCATTCATATTCTAACTACTTACAGAAGGAAACATGAAATCAATCACAACACATAACATGGGTGCTACCATGGTTCACCCCCTCCTAGGCTAAGTCCACAAAGATCTAGCTTCTTATGCTCTTTTATTTATATTTTTGTGTTATATGGCACCACGTGCACTACAATTATAGTCATACAATCACAAAATTAGTTCCACAATCCTCTATGAGGCTTATTAGATCACACCAGACCCATTAGCCTACGATATAACCCTCAATATCTAGCTACTCAACCCCTACAACTCAACAACTTACAAAAGTATGTCAGATCTTACAATAGTTTCCTTCACCGAACAGAACTAAACTTAGGAACCTCAACCTAGACCTCCTAGGTACTTACTTATACTAATTTCCATCTTATCATCCATTACACTCTCTTACAAAAACCCTAACCCCAGCATGGTTAGGTTTTCTTGCATGCACACCATGCATTATTTCCTCCTTTGTGTGCGACGTTTCCTTGCACGTGCTGCTTTTCCTTCCAGCTATTTTTTTTCCAAATTGAACTTTGTTTTCCAAAATGGACTTTTACTCAAAGTCATACTATGCCCAATAGGCCCCCAACACTGACATAGTGACTTGTCCTGAGTCACTCATGGGCTCCTGCATATTTTACTGCTTGTTCTTGTGCCTCATACATCTCTGCTATATGTTGGCATTTATTCTTAGCCTGGTTTCTCTTCTCCGACGTGGCTTCTACCACCTACGTGGTGATTGGAATTTATCCCCCTTCCAAGCCTATCTTCTCTATGCTCAATTTTTTTGTGTCAATTTCCACAAACATTTGCTCCTCCTTTTCCTGCAAGGGCTAAAACTGAGTCTATCTTGGAATTTTCTGTGCTTGCACTGCTTTTTTCTCTTCATGTAGGATCTTAATCTCTGCAGTTGTCTTTATATTTTCTAACAGTGACATCGTCTTCTGTTGCTATTTTACATCTTCCATAGTTGCATGCAATTTATCTTCCCTTCCCTGAATCTCTTGCAAGATCCCATCTTCTAAGAGTTGTGTCCATAGTTGGGCGCTCTTTTCCAACAGCTCTATTATTCTATATCTATTTTGTGCTATGTTCTCTACAGATGTTGTTGCGTTTTTCTCTCTTTGCGTTCTGACTTCTGGAGGAGTAGTGGGTACTACACGCTCCTCCAACTCCTTAATCTGGTCCTTGAATTGATCCAAGTCCTACGTTATTTTCTTCATATTATCTTTTGAAGATGCTCCCTCTAATTCTACGTTGTCTGGGATGGCTTGAAATACTACACCTATATGTTTCTCCATCTCCTCCAATTCTTGTTGCACTATCTTCTTCGTCTTCCCTTATTGGCTAACTACTTCCTTCAATGAGGTGTTGTCTTCATGTGCCAGCTATAAGTTTTTCGCATCAGACCTTTCCCTGGAATGAATTTCCTGGGAGACACTTATTTGTAATTTATAAAGTTCCTTCGTCAGGATCCTGGGAAACTCCAAGTCAATTGTCTTGATTTCCTTCAAGGGCCTCTATGTTGCCTCCTCATCAATAAACATCATTTCAAGGGTTATGATAAAATTGGCACTCTCCTACATTGTAAATTGCATTGTTTCTTCGACTGGCACTCCTTCCTTAGTTTACGTTGGTTTCTCTTTTGGTGGTTGCTCTGCCCTGATTCTCAATTGCTCCAGTGCAATTTTTACTTCCTCTATTTGCTCCTGAATCGAATCCCTATGATTCTCATCATTCTCCCACACCTCAGATATTCAATCCTCTATTGTTTTGGCTATTAGTTCCACATCATCTATTGTCAATGATGTGTGCATTAGTGTTCTGTGGTCCTTCACCTTCTTTCTGAAGCCACTTGTTTTCTTCCATGTTCTCTTATTTTGAGAGTCTGATGGCTTAGATGCATATGGAATCTATGTATCCATGCATGTCTCCTGCCCAATTTATTCATCCATATGGATATCATGTGTCTCTGTCCCTTCTTCTCTGTGCACACATGTTCTCTTGTAACTCCTGGTGTTTGTCCTGTGCACAATGACCCTTGTGTGGAACCACTCAGTGGTTTCTTCTATGACCTCTGTTTCTTTTGAAGTGGGATACTTCCCCCCACTTGGCCTTCTGTGACATTCTTCTTTTTGCTCACACCATTTGTGCATGTCTGTTGCATGGGGACTATTATGTCCTGCATCTGAGTCTATCCTCCTAGCATTGTCCTTGGGATCACTGGAATTTTCCATTACTCAGGCCACTCCTGGACCTCCATCTGTATGCCCTGGATTGTCACAGAGTAGCTCAACTATAGCCACTCCTTGGTTGGGTCCTTCTTCGCCTGTACCCACATGCTATGGCGCGATGCTTGAAAATTTTCTATCTATCCAAACTCTTGGAAAGTCTCTAGGGAAATCCTCCATGTTTGAGCTATGCGATTCTAGATATTTGACAAGTATAGAGTGAATACATCATTGTTTATTTTATTCTCATTTGGGTCTGTTTTTATTCTAAGTGACGTGTACCAGGTTGCACCACACTGTCATGTTCTCTGTAGGAACATGTTGTACATTGGTTCTTGCCATCCTACAAGTGCAATGAGGATGAGTAACCATGAGTAGTGGAGATTAAAGCCCCAATAATGTGTGACCTTGCAATCCTCCAAGAAATAATTAAGTAGATAAGGGGCCCAGCTCATTGCGCTCCCCTTCGCGCACTATGTTGCAGCTGCTACCACTATGGCTGATACTTCCTCCTTTTTGCACTTGCACATTAACTTACATCCTAACATCCTTGTAGAAAATCTCATTGCAGGATCACTTATGTCGCTGATCTTGAGTCCCTTATTTCCTCTCTATGTGCCATACTTTGCCTTGATTTCGTCGAAAATGTATTTTTCTTTGGTTTTATCCTCTAAGTATTGTTTTGGCTTCTCCCCATTCATGGGTATCCCAGTGATGGTTGCGGTCAAATCAACATTGATAGGCATTGGCCTATCCATCCACAGAATTCCTCCATGCACCCTTGCTAGGAGTTGCTTCACACATCCATTAATGTATTTACCGTGCCCAAAGTGTGGTATATCAAGAAAATTCATGATTCTTGTATTGTAGAGACCCAAGATCCACTGCGCTGACTCCAACATTGGCGTTCCTCATGGGCCCTCTCCCCTGCTCTCCAAGTAGTTTTGTGGCACCAAATCTAGGAACTTGACTGCATCAGCCACATCATGATCAGAATATTTGATAGTATCTACTCCTCCTGTTAGCGATATTTTTTGCAAAGGGGTTAAATTGCAAAAGAATGGGTCAAAACCCACTTATCCTAAGTTGTGGGCGCGAGCGCATCTTCATTAAACAGGGGTCACTTTTGGATGGCTGGATTTTGCGCGTCGAGATCGATGGCGCACAGC